>VZUA01086285.1:0-15263 GCA_013401035.1 Horornis vulcanius
CAAAGCTAGATAAGCAATCAGTGGGTTTATCTTTTCAAAGTCATTGATACAGAAGAGCACATTGGTCCCCTCTTCATTTGCTCCTTTCTATCCGATTTGAATTTTTGTAAGCATAGTAAAAGTCCCACTGCTGTGTTTCTACTATAAGCACCCAAATGTGCTTAAGCAGCTCTTAAAATTTTCATATACCTACCATATACACCTAATTTTGGCAATCAAAAAGTTACAGATTTTACCAGATTGAATGCTGTCTTCCTTTCCACATTGTTCTGAAGTAATACTCTTTTCTTCTTACTGGACTATACTTACCCAAGATGATTACCACTTCAACCTTCCAGCTGGTTTCTTGCCTGCTGGTTTGGGGTTTTTTGTTTCCTTCTCATGCTTCAGTATGTCATTATTGCTGCTCTTTTCCTTAGTGCCAGTTGCAAACCAGCAGCTGGAAGATTATGCAAGTCTCCAGCTATATTCCTGCTTTGTAAAATAGTAGAAAGCTGATCCCACTGAAGAACAGATTCTCATACATTCATTAATCATAAAATCATAGTTTTCCTCTCCAAAGTCAGGCTGTTTACATAGTTTGGGGCCTTTTGTAAGCATGTTAATGTGACAGTAGTTGCTGCTTCAGATGAATGACTAATTGTTGCAGATCTGAACTTAGGGTTGATAATTACGTTTACACAGTAACAAGGCTTTGGNATTAACTCAAAATTTATCAATAAAATAATATATAATAAATATA
This sequence comes from Horornis vulcanius, assembly GCA_013401035.1. Lineage (NCBI taxonomy): Eukaryota > Metazoa > Chordata > Aves > Passeriformes > Scotocercidae > Horornis > Horornis vulcanius. Next base: position 743 of record VZUA01086285.1, read on the forward strand.
GCAATAGGTTTTATTCCTTTTAGGTTTGTAGCATCCCATATGATCATGTGACAGCATTTCTTAAATAGAAGGTAAAAGGAGAAAGCCTAAAATAAGATCATCATGTAAAAAATCTCTGTGGAACCAAGTCCTTTGCATTGTGTATAATTTTGTAGTTGGGTTTTAGTACTGATGATGTAAGGAATGCAATTACATTCCTTATTGCCTGGTTTCACAAAATTTGCCTTTTAAAGTTACTGCATTTAAAAGGTTTTTATTTTCTTAAAATGGTACTGAAGTTAGTTTTAAACTTACAGTTTAACAAAGTAGTGAGTCAACTTCTTGATCCTTGTGAAAACAAGAAACACAGGAACTAAAATCCTGTGTGCTTGCGGACCGTTCTTAAATTAGTCCCTTAACATAAATCTGTCCCATTCTCTGATGCAATACACACACACACACACACGGTGTTTATACTCATTGTTTTTCCAGAATACTACTTAGCTTCTGTTAGTATGTGTACAGTCTTTCATTTTCAATGCAAGGAAGAGCAGTGTGGTATAAACTATATCCTAATACCTTAAATGATAGGAAGCATACTTATAAAACCTCTTCTGTCCAAATTCTGTGCTATTCAAGAGCCAAAAATCTTTGCAGCTGGCTCTAAATGCTTAAAAGGAAATTACTCCTATAAACTGATTGGGAGCAGGGGAAGGAGAAAACATTACAACTGGTACTCAGATGCTTTACTTTTGGCTATGTTGTATCTTTTTTTTGTTTTGTTTGTCTGAATTGTTCTTGATTTTTCTCTGTAAAGGTAGAGTGAACTGAGGGTGGCTAAAAGCTCAGCTCTTAAATAGATTTTCAGTTTGGGTTGAAGTTAATTTGAGGATAGGCTGATGGACAAAGTAATTCTGTTGTTTCTGGTAATAATTTTTACATCTAAAAGACTGAATAAGACCCTAAAATTTAATGTAATTAATAAAATAATCTACATGGTAAATAGAACACCATTTCTCCGACAAGAAAAGTACTCCACAGACGTAGCAGGAAAACCCAAGTTGTGGTCTGGGGGTTTTATGTTTGTTGCATTGTGGTGATGATGAGCTGTGGTGCAGTGTTTTTAAGGGTGAAAAAGTGTATCAGTAATTCAGAGTATAAGGGAGTGCACTTACAAAACAAGTAGAATAATCCAGAAAACTGAGAGTTCAGGTGAAATTGAAATCAGGACACAAATACAGAAGTGCTAAATGAAGATAACTGCAAAAATGTAGTTCCCTTATACAAGCATAACTAACTGACGAAAATATCTTAAAGATCAGCCTAATTTAGGATCTCAGGTTATTTATGCACACAGGGATGTAATATGGCATCCTTACAAAGTGCAATTAGTTGATTAGAGATTTAGAGAACATTGGAGAAATACTGGTAAATAATAGCTTACTGTCTGTAGGCAGCAAAGAGTAGTGCTGAGACAAATTTTAGAAAGGCAGAAGTAGAAGGCACAGTTTTGACAGAATTATTTTTCACTCACTAAAGAAAAATATTTTCAAGGTCACAAACTCAGTTGGAAATCGAGGGAATCAACAGAACACTACCTTCTGAAACACGTGCATAGTGTTTGTGGAGGTTTCATTTTAATAAAAGTTCATCATGAGTAAGTCCAACAAATGCATTTTAAACTGCTTCTCCCACAGTGTGGTATGCCTGCTGAAAAAGGAACTGATGCACTTCCTTGTATATTTTAACATAATTTCAGGTTATGACTGATTCTCTGCACAAATTGCTCTTATTGGGGATATTGCTTTAATTTTGTTATTGTGTTTCTGAATTCAGAACTTTAACAAAAACAAGTCAGATGCTTGATGTAGTTAGCACATTTCATATGTGTTCTAAAGGTAACTGAGTCATACTATTTTTTTAAAAAAAAATCAGAATTACTAGAATGTGACCTAATGACCTGCTTTTCCAAGGAGTGAGTTAATAAAACATTATTTCCACTTGTTTGCAGAGTAGAATTGTCATAGATGATACATACCATAGCAAGCCAAGTTGTGAACTTTCAGGGTTAGTGACAGAACCAAATCTGTCAGGTCGTTCACACACTTTAACCTTCTCTTCAAATGAGGTGAGTTTCAAAGTGTGTATATGTGTGTTGTTATGTTGTTGTTCACACTACAGCATGTTTAATAGAAACAAATGTGTGTAATGTGAAACTAGATGGCTGTTCCATATTTGAATGTTGAAGAGCACTGTAAAGAAGCTATTAATGAACTAAGGACATGCACTAGTGGATGACACATCAGCCTATGTGTTCTGATCCTAGTTATATCATAAAAATTGGAATGAACTCACTGATAAAATCGAAGTTTTTAATTTTAAATATAACGCCATTCTGCTCCACTAATTTAAAGCAACTTCCTGAGTGAATGAAAACTGCAACATTTTTGACCTCGCCTTCACATCTGTGCAGGTATTTTTTACAATAAAATTTCATCTCAATAAAAACAAAAAAGGAAAAAAGTTTGAACGTGGTGGTTCTGATATATTGGTAGAAATTGGGCACTGAAAGTGTGTTCATTCCCCTGGAGAACTAATTCCTTTGGCTACAGCTGAAATCTAATGTCCACACTTTGGTAGCATTCTGAGATACTGTCTCATTTGGTATTTGACCGATGGACATCTTAATAAATTAAATACTTTAGTTCAGGAAAACTCATTAAAAACTGAACATAGTTATCTTACTTAAAATGAGTTAGAGGGCTTGCCAGACTGGTGGTTCATGAATGTGACAGGACTTTTATTAGCTGTCTTAAGTCAATCCTCGGTGAAAATCTCAAAATATCCCAGTAATATGTAGAAACTCAGCGCAGTCTTACAATGTTGTAAGTTCACTAACATAAAAATCTGAGGTGTTAAAAGTCATAAAACTAGTTTACAGGTTGTAGCAGTAGATTAAGTTTGTGCAGATTTTTTTTGGAAATTATTAATAGTCTTAGGTCTAATGAAAACCAGAGGAACTCCAGTTAATAACCTATCTTTGCAAGTACTCCCTGCAGTTTTTTGAATGCGTGGGTTCATGAATGGAATATGTGTTTCTAAAACTTTCAAGCAGTATAAATTGTAAGGCTTTATTAAAGATGTCTTCTTGAATATTGTTCTTTGATCAGTATTACAAACTTTCAGTAAACTTAGGGTTCTAATACTCAAATGAAAGCAGTCTATTACTAATTGTCCATGTGTAAAGTGATGATATAAGCCTCTTTTTGTTATAGATGGGTTCCAGTGTTCTGTCTAGTTCATATGTTGCTTATTGTCCTGGTTTTGCATGACCAGTGAAAGCTTTTTGTACCTTTTCAGTAATTACATTGACTATCAAGGGTCTACTCTGAGGAACACAAGGAACAAATTCTGAACTGTTTTCTCATTTGGAAAGCAGTATGTGTGAAGGAAAATACACAGTTTTATTCTTGGGGTCTTTTTAAAGTTTGTAGTCTAGGTTTGGGAAAAAATAAGTAATCAATCTTACAGCAATTTGGGGTATTTCAAATCACAGAATAAATTAGCTTGGAAAAAACATCTGAGATCATCAGGTCCAACCTATGACTGAACACCACCACCTTGTCAACTAGACCATGGCACTGAGTGCCGCATCCAGTCTTTATCCTTAAACACCTCCAGCCTCAGTGACTCCACCACCTCCCTGGGCAGTCCATTCCAATGCTTAATCAGCCTTTCTGTGAAGAAAATCTTTCTGATATTCAACCTGAATCTTACCTGGCTAGCTGAAGACTATGTCCTCTTGTCACTGGGTGCCTAGAAGAGGCTGACCCCCACCTGCCTACACCCTCCTTCCAGGGAGTTGTAGAGAGTGATGAGTTCCCCCTTGAGCCTCCTCTTCTCCAGGTTAGATACCCCCAGCTCCCTCAGCTGCTCCTCATCGGACTTGTGCTCCACACCCTTCACCAGCTTCACTGCCCTTCTCTGGACACACTCCAGCATCTCAATGTCCTTTNCAGCCTGTAGCACTGCATGGGGCTGTTGTGCCAGTGTAGGACCCAGCACTTGGTCATGTTGAACCTCATGCCCCTGGTCTGGCCCATCGATCCAGCCTGCCCAGGTCCCTCTGCAGGGCTTTCCTGCCCTCCAGCAGATCTGACTCTGACTAAACTTGTCTGCAAATTTACTGAGGGTACACTCAGTCCCCTCCTTCAAATCACAAGTAAAGATACTGAACAGGATCCCTAACTTAAGCTCTTAATAATTCTTGCCTGATGGTTGTTGTCTGGATAGGTTCATAAGTATGCAGCAGGAGTCATGCTAGCCAGTGTAACTCCAGCTTTTAGAGGAGTGGGTTACTGCACACTGCCTTACAAATGCTGAAATTGTTGGGAAACTGGAGATGGAAGCAGCTCTTAGAGATGTAGGTAGGGGCAGCACTGAGGAGTCTGCCTATCTGCTGGACAGGTGCTCCCAAGCAGTTTGGGGATGTGACTGCCTGGTGGGAGTTCAGTTGTTAGCAGCTAGCTAGTTACAGCAGAGGCACTTCACTCACAGATGGTTAGCAAGCTAGCTGGGTAATCCTTCTAATGTTCTTAATATGTTAAATGGTGTGATGGCAGTGGTGTTTTCTTGGGCTTTATATTTTTATCTCCAGAGCCTTTATTTGCTTTCTGAATCACATGCATTTTTATGCAGGAGCACATGGCTTTCTCATGCTTCCATACCTTAGAAGTAGTTTTAGTTCTGCTTCCTGAATTTGCAGCTAATCTCTTGTATTTGTAGTGCCTGTTTTGGGGAATCTAACTTAGCTGTACAAACACACACAGCCTGACATGTTCCTTCTGCCTCTGAAGGGACATTTGAGAAAAAAACTCATGTAGAGGTATTATTTAATGACCAATAAACCTTACTCCAAAGTTGGTGTTCTTGATGTTATCCTTCTACAGTTTTCACTTTCCTATATTCTGAGCAATAGTCAGTGATGTTTTCTGTTGTGTAGTAGTGAAAAATTCAAATTTAACAGTATTAAATATCTGTGAGGAGATGATGTTTGTGTGTTTTAACACAGATTCAAGTGTTGCTACAGCTTCTGGTTTTAGGGTTCTGTCTTTACCAATATGAAGTAGAAAGAGTTTGTTAGCAACTGATGATGCTGAAACCCTAAGCTGCAATTTGTAGGTAAGCCTGGAGGACTCCTCCATGGTGCAGTCTGTTAGCTGCTCTAATCTGTGCTGCTTGGACAAAGTGGTTCAGAGAGCCCCCAAGATTCTGTCAGTGGACAGCTATTATCTGACAAAATGAAAGAATCTGGATCTCTTCCTTTTTTGACATGAATACATCTTCAAGCACTAACACTCTGAAATTACAGATGGGAAGTTTTTGTATGGCTTGCACAGATTCAGTAAATCTAGAGTGAGTTCCAACTGGAATAGAACACTTTACACATTTTTTGCATGTAAAGGAGATACATAGATACACATACAAACATACCTCAAGTGATAAAAGTATATAGATATATTAAAAAATACTTACGTGACAGTGTATATTTTAGTATTTTTTGTGGCTAATAGACCACAGCTGGGATACAGGTCCAACTTAAAATGCAAAGTGTTTCCCCTTTATTATGTACTATTCATGGACATTTGCTATTATGAGACAAAGTTGCCAATATATATTTTGTATTGTAATATCAGGTTGGGGAATACTGTTATGTAAAATCATTTAAAATAAATGTGCATTTTAAAATTCCCTTGGTAATTTATCCAAGTAATCTTCTCTGTACAAAGCATTTCAAGCTTGAGAGCTTGGATATCAAGCTGCCAACTCAGTGCTCCAGCTCTCTTGATACAGACGCTGTATAGAGCACTTCAAGCCTAACCTCTTCTAGAGCCCTTTGCTGTTATTTTATGCAAATTGCTGTTCTTCTTTTGCACATCAGTAAAGCAGATGTGTTCACACTGTTGTATCTACATAAGCATTTTGATTTGGATAAGGAGTTTATCTTTGACAAATATTCTGATTGTTCCCACTTGCCTAACTTTGATTTTTCTCAGGAATCAAATCAGATGTGCTCCAAAGTGATCTTCCTACATTCCAGATGCTCGTGGCCATTGAGTCTTTGTGATCAGACTAGAGCTATTTGGAAGTGAAAATCCTTTGGAATGCTTGTAGTGTAGATTTTAGGACCCAAGCACAAACTGTTCAGCTCTACAAACTTGTTCCTATTTATCTGCATTTCCTCTTAATGTAGCCACTGTCCCTTGTTTCACAGACCAGGAAAAGCAAAACCATTTCAAATTGTGTGTAGTCCTTCACTACATTGGAAATCTGAAAATTTTATGTTTCCCCTCATACATGTCTTCCATATTGTGTGCTCAGATCCATTGTGTTGTATGATCAGATCGTGACAGGCCTACATCTCACTATCTTTGACTTGTAATCACTACAATAATTTTGTTACATTGATCAACTCTCCCAATAAGCTAGATTTTGTAAGATCCCTCTGGCTGGCAGCTGTAGTTGTTCACCTGTGACTTTACAGGGTCATCTCTCAAATCTGTAACTAGAAATATAAGGCTTGCTGGAAAATGGGAGCATATTTGCTGCTGTTTGCAAATATCTTGCATTACTAGTGGAAGCTGCCCAGTGGAGCAGCCTGCAAGCCTCTCTACTCAGTGATGAGCTAGTAAGAAGTGATTCTGGATAGTTAAAAAAACTTCAGTTAACTGATATTACTGATTCAAGTACCACACTGGAATTTCTTCTCTATGGACACTGAGTGCTATTGTGTAGCTTTTCTTTTTGTGCTTCAGGACAAACAGCAGTACCTTTTCCCCTCAGAAGTAAAATGAAATTAAAGCAGGGTGCCTCAAAGGCTCTGTGAGCTGGCAAAGTGTATTTTCAGTGGAAGTCTACAAGCTGCTATGTTTCTGAAATGGTCATGTTCTATTTGGGCAGACCTTTTAAAAGGTTGATGTAATAGCATAAGTTCAAAGAACAAACAGTCTTCTCTTTACCAATGTATAAAATGTAATAAAACTGTACCTAGAACACTCACCAGACTTACTGGCTACTAGAATTGCTTTTATTCTGGATTTCCATTACTTAACAATAATAATAGAGTTGAAATGCTTGATAATTCATGCTGTGTAAGGTAGCATCCAGCATTAAGACAAAGCTACCTTAACCAACTAACTGAGGAAGTGTGTTTGTTGTTTGGGTAGGTCCAATTTACCATTTATGTTCTCTGTTTCTGACTTAGTTTGTGTTGAATGTTGAAGTGTCTTGTCTATAGTAAACTAGGCAAACTGATCTCAAGAATTTGACTTTTGGAGTAGAGCGTGGTTTACCAAACTCACCTGACAACTGGAATTCAACATACACTCAAGTAAAATATTGCTTATGGTGACTTTTCTCAATTGATTAGGCATTGGATGATGAATTTACAACAACAGGAAAGCAAAATCAATGGCACAGTAGACCTATTTCTGAATGGACCACCCAGCAAGTATGCCACTGGTTAATGGGAATGAACATGGAGCAGTATATTACAGAGTTCACAGCTATGAACGTGGATGGACAGCAGTTGATGCAGCTCGACAGCGAAAAGTTGAAGGTATGTAAACATCCCAGGACAGATTTGTAACTGTATAGATTTCACTGCTTATTTAGATGTATTTTTAACCTACAAAGTCCAGTTTCCTGGTTTTGCGACTTTTTAAGGGATAGAATTATTTGCTTTTGTTACTTTGAGTTGCTTTTGAAATCCTTGGAGACTGTATAGTTAGATGGTAATTAGTAATTGATTGTAGAATTAAAGACAGACTGTTCATAGCCAGAAAAATAACAAATATTGCTTCCTTGTTTGTATCTTGAGGAAATGAAAGGAAGCATAATTGTCCAAGGAGTCTTGATACACCTGTCATCAATCTCAACATAAGGTCATATCAAAACAAGCTCCAGCCAATTCAAATAGAATTGCAGGATTCAGTTTTAGAAATGTTTCTTTGACATTTCCTCTTCAAATAGGAAGGCTAAAATCTTAACTGGTGACATTTTACATGTTTCAAGTTTTTACTCCTGCTGAAAATACATATTCTGCATATTTTGAGGCTTTTCTTGCCATTCTACACCTGGAAGCTGCAGTGTTTATGTACCCCTTATAGTGCTAGTAAATCCCTGCAGTTTTTCTTTCTTGTTTGATTATGAGACTACATTATGGACAGGCAAGATTTGCAGCTAGAAGAGGTTCACTGGTCTATTCTGGCATAAAGCAAATTATTATTAATGATGAATAGCAGAATTTGAGGGGCTTGGGAGGGAAAAGGTGTTTTAACTTCAGTCTCCAAAATATGCCTGCATTTTAAATAGACATGCAGCACTAAATGTCCTGTATTTTATAAAATTTTATGGGCACAGAGAAAATAGTAGTGACTGGCCTGTCAAATGACTGTTCGCAGCTGCGGAACCTTGAACGTTCAACAGCTCCAGCTCAAGGCGCACCTGACGCCGTTCGGGCTGACAGCGAGTGCGGCACCGCGTGCTGCCACCTGCCGCTCGCAAATCGAAGTGCACCGTCCCCTTCCTGAGCCGCTTCTTAATAATACACTTTAAAATCCTTAAAATCAAAGAGTAGTCACGGGGTAAAAATTCCTCGTGTATAAAAAGGGCTAGAAAAATATCTGGAGACTACTACGTATGATGTTATTTTCTGGAAATTCTCAGGGCTTTACATGTTTGTAAAATCCAAGACAAAACTGTTACTTCACAACTGAACAGCTGGTCTTGGTTTCCTCACCTACCTTGTTACCCAGATGATTATTTACAATGTTTTTGAGGCCCTAAGTCTATTTTTCAAATAAACAGACTATCTTGTTGGAAAGTGAATAACACATTCTTACTTTGTAAATGCAAAAGTACTGTTGACAGTGCTGCTAAAAAAAATTACTGATTAGGTTTTGTTTTCTTCCTCTAAAGGCTTTGGGAGTTTCCAGTCAAAATGACCGATCAACTATAAAGAAAAAAATTAAGGATATTAGAAAAACCCAGGAAAAACTGGAAAAGCAGAAGGAAAAGGTTCAAAAGAAGGAGAAAGAAGTTCGCAAGACTGGCAGAGTGGTGGCCACTCTTGAATCAAGCTGCTAAAATGACCATTTTATTGTAGTGCAGACATGCCTAATCCTGAGGAAGTTCAGCAGATTTGTATATAATTGTAAAATTGAGAGAGGAGGGAAAGTGCAACAGTTCAATGTGGTAGGTGGGTTTTTTTTTCCTTTTTAATTGTGGTCCCTCCCCATTACAGCCCAATAAAATGAAATAATGTTTTCAGTATTTTTATTTCTAGTTGACTCTGCCTGTACTAATACACAATAATTTAACTTTCTGCCTTAAGTAACATTTCTGCTTCTAAGGTGTCATATGCCCTTTTCATTGAAATTGATGTTTGTGAAAAGTAGAATGCTGTATTAAAAATCATTCCGGTATTAATCAACTAGCACTTGATAGAGTTGAAGCTGATAGAGGGACAACAGAAAAATCCTGCCAACAAATTCAGTCTGTGACAGTCTGTTTATCTGTTGCAACAAAAGATGTATAGTAAAAATTAAGTTTAAGAAAATTGTAATGTCAAATTAATTTAAAAAGAAAGCATGTATTTCAAACTTAGGATTATTTTAATTCTTGTACTTCTGGAACTTCATTCAAAGGTCACTTTAGTAGTAATTTTTTTTTAATTCTTTGTGTTGCAATTTACTGAAAAAAATAACAAGAAACACTAAGTAGTTTTCACAAACTACATATCCTAAGCATAATACTAAGTTTTCTGTACACTACCCATATGGTCTTGGGACAAGGTTTAAGCCTATAAATAAGATCCTTTTTAACCTATTTTTCCTAAATAATACATAGTTTTATAGATTTATGCTATGAATAAGATCAATTTGCAATACATGTATTTCTCTTTTCTACATGCTACAAGATTTTTTGCGGACCAAATTTATATATTTGCTAATTTTAAACAACACTGTTTTTCAGACTTAAAATATTGAGGGAAGAATTGTAGGAAAAATTATCACTGACGCACTGGTTTCTGCCTTGTATTTAAATGTGCAGTTGTAGACTAAAGCTTATTTCTCTTTAAAGGAGGATTTGATTCTTGAAATAGCTTAGAACATGACTTGGTGTTTTGTGTATTTACATACTATTTTCTAGAGATACTACAAGAGCACTTCCTAATTTAGATTATTCCAGAAGCATAGGCTAGATTAAATATCAGTTCCACCCTAGAACAAAACTTACATAGTTCGTTTATGTGGACCAAGTTCTCCTTTAAATCTATGGACTGTTTTTCATTTTAATTAAATGAATGAACTTCACTGTTGGTGTTTCACTTTTTTTTTTTTTTTTTTTANGTCTTGAGAATTTCAGCAAAAGGACTGTGTGGAAATGCTTCTGCACACGAGGCATTTCCAAAATAAAGTTTTAAAATCTTGGTAATAATTACTTTTTAAAAGAAAATATATTTCAGTTTTGTGCATTCTTTGGTCGAGATGTGACTCACTGACTTTTTTCACAGTAGCTTTGAGTTGTATGCCAAACTTACAGACCTTGAACCAAAGAGGAATGCTGCCCTGCTGCTGAAAGAGAAATGATTTACAAGTATGGAATCATCAAATGCTCAGGATCTCCCATGTAAAACCACCCTTTAATTAATTCAGTCAAGAAAGCGGAGTGTTTTAACACGTAGAACACAGAATATTGCTAGAACCCCATATTACCTTTTCTCTTTAAGCCTACTGTTGCACCCGGGGGAGAGTTTTCTCATGAGGGAGACTAGTGGAAATATTGGTTTCAGAGGTTTCCCTGTGTGCAGAGCTGTCACAGGTAAGGAGGGGCCATAGCAGGGATGATAAATTCCCCTGGCACCTGAGCATGAGAACACTGATTATCACAGCCCACAGCATTTAACATCTGGCCGGCGCTGAACAAGAAAGCTGGCTGCACAGAATGAGCTCAGTACCAAGCTACACAATCACCCAACAAAGTTGCACTTTTAAAATAGTTTTAATGAATAAATCCAGCAATTCTTCAAAAATTAACAGAAACCAAGACTAATTGTACAGTGCAAGACAGCTAATTTGCATACAAAACTATTAATCTCAGCATTTTGACAGTATACGACTTTTTGTAGTGAATCCCTTCAACTTAACCAGTGTGCTCACAATGACTTCAGTATAGTGTTGAAAATACTAAATAAAAAACTTGTCTTCTGCATTTCTATTTAAACCAAAAGTTACCAAAGATACAATTTTTAACTAAGATTAAATATTGTAAATCAAAACACTGCGCATTTGTGTTTTCACCACAATCATTTGGGGTGGCAGGTGAAGAGATAACTACAAATATAATTATACAGCAAGTTGCTCTAATAATCAGAATTGAGTTGGTAGTTAGCTGAGAACATGAAAGAGACTTTATTACAATAATATCTAAAATACTTAATGGACTTTGTAGAAAAGTTAGCTTTTCTTCAGAAGTACCGCTCATAGCTGTCCGATGTTACTAAAATCGAGTTAGTTAAAAGATTTAAAGGCTAGAATGCTCAGCTTCAGACCTGAGTTTTTAAAAGCCCTTGCTGTAATTTTCAGCTTTAGTTTAGCAAAAGCAATAGCTGCAAGTGTCTCTTCCAACATTTGTACAGGCCCCATTTTACACTGTGTGGCATTTCTCACATCCTTTTGCAGGGCCAAAGGAGAACAGCTCTCAGTTCTCACTTGTAGCCATGCAGATTGAAAGGTGTGCCAGTTATCACCTTGCATCCTCGTAAGGAAGAAAAACAGGGGTCTCAAGGTGCCCACAAGCTTGAGTGGACTAGGTAACCCTACTGTTCTGATTGCAGTTAAATACAGTATTCCTCCCTCAGACTGCCAGTTTAACTGTGTATACAGCCCAGTCTGTAATGCACTTCTGTTAAAGTTATCTACATTAGCTTAACTAGGGTACAAAACCATTTCATTGTTCTGCAGAACTTGGCTAGGGAGGTAGCAGGTGATTAATCTTGAATCTGGCTCAGCTACAACTAGAGTAGCATGACTTCAATTTCCAACATCCCACCTATCCCCCTTCACTTGTGGTATCTCACCTTCTGTTCTGGGCAGAGTAAACTAGCAAAAGCTAGGCTTATTGTTTCTGACAGATTCTTCATATGTGCTACTGAACAAAACCCACAGAATTACATGCAGTGTAATTAACTGAGAAAAGGATTAGTTCTTAATGGCTGTAACTGCATCACTCCAAAAACATTCAAGAATGATAGGGATCAAGGTGCAACACAGATGTGTATGAGCTCATAAGGTAGGCATTAAGTTGAATTCTTTATTAAAAGGACTCTGTATCTGAAATGTAAGATTCACTCTCCTCTCGATCTTCCCCTGTATGTTCTGATTTGTCTTTGACTGATTAACATATGCTGGGTATCATGTTTATGTTACAGTGTGACTTCCAGTTACTACAAAAACGAGGCCAGAAGCATATCGCAAATGCAAAGGTATTTTCAAAAACTGTTAATTCCACTTATTCTTACTTACTCCTGAGAAGGCAGCTTATACTGTCGAAGTAATAGAGATGCCCTATTACAGACAAATTTTAAAAATCTATTTATTAAAATAGTTTTCATTTACAGCTGTACCTGACATATCCAAGTCTGAGATCTTACGAAGGCTAGAATGTTGATACTGCGTTTTGGTATGACCTACAGAAATATAGGCAAATGCAAGAAAACATTTCTCTACTGTACACAAGCCATGCTATTTTTTAATTCACAATGATCAGGGCACGATAAGTTTTTCACATCCATTATATATTCACATTACAACCAAAGAAATACAACCAATGCCACATACCTGAGATACATTATACCAGTAGTAGCAGTTAAAAACGCTTTTTAAAATTTTTTAACCCTACAGAGATGTGTGATTTCTACAGCTGAAAAAAAACCCCTTGATGTAGGCAGTGTACGTAAGCAACATATCTAACTTCACAAAATTAAGCTTCAGCATGCTTAAGATAAAGGAAAGGGCCATACAGTTGCAGAGGTATAGCAATGAGCTGAGCTTGATATTTCTTACACGAGTTTTTCATTAATCGGTAGAATTGTATAATGAAAGAATGTTCTCGTGAGCTTTTTCAATAGTTTTTCTAATAAAATTTTGTAACAATACAAATTAATATCAGATGTGATAGCTGTTGCATTGATCCCTATATAAACCAAAATATTGCTCCTTTACTTAGCTCTGAAAGCAGTCATAAATAGAAAATGAAACAAATGAAGTATGACCTTTCTTTGTAAGTGCAGGTTTGGAGGTTTTGGTGGCTATTGTTTTTTTAATTTCAGAAAAGCCTAAATACACTGAACTTTCTGTTACACCACTTAAAATTATTTTCATGTATCAAAGTGGCTCAACATCTTGGTAAAAATTAGGTCTTCTAAATTCCCTTTAGACAAACCTACTTCTTAGGAGCTGCTGAGGAAAAAGCTACATACTGCGAAAAGTGGTCATGTCCTTTGGCTCACTGCTCGGCACACACCAGTCATCGGCTTCATGGTTTCCTTTATAATGTTTCCAGGCTGCTTTGTTGTATACAGGGAGTCTTTCAATTGATTCTGTTGATAAAGCCTGTAAAGAGAAAAGGCTGTAGCTGATGTTTCTTTTTAATTGAAGTTATAACAGAACAAGGAGTTCCATTAGCAGTCAGGTTAGAGTTGCTGATAATGTAAAATGGTAGAGTGTTACATCATACCTTGATGTAAATAACTGCATCTGTACCATAGCCTTCTAAGGAATAGAGTTTCAGGTCTCCTTGGAAGTACTGTGCATACAGACGAGATATGGGTAAGCCATAACCAAATCCAGCCTGATCAGGAGAAAAAGTGTATTTGCATTAATTGCATTAATCAGTGGCATTTTCTGTTTTAACTTAATAGGTAAAATAAACTAAGCATGATGTTTAACAGTAACAGGAGTTCAGGTGTTAACTATTATGCTCCCCCCAAGCTGTTATATACCCCCAAACCAGAAGAATGCATGCGTGACTGTGATTATGAGAAAACTGTTTGATTCCTTTGTTAGGCAGGGCTGGTAGATAACACTTCTTGTATTATGGTAGTTTTTTGAAGAGATGCCACTGGAGAAAACTGTGCTGTGTCTGCATCACGCCTCATGGAGCTACTAATCTTAAGTACTCAATGTTCTTAAGTCAGATACCTTCATAATCAGTATATGTAAAAAAGGTTCAAGACACAATGTCTATGAATTTGCAGCTTATACTGAAATTCTACCAGGCCTGGCTGCCGTGACAGGACACTAAAGTGTTAAGCGTGATCTTTTGTTTAAATACTAAATTTTAGAGGTAATCTCTCAATGAGCATACACAACACTCCTCTGTAATGATCTTGTGGTTAGTGAGTCGCAGAGTCATCGATATGCAGAACTACATATATTTTTAAATGATGCAATGTGGGAGAATAAATACAGGAAAGCTG
>VZUA01086285.1:16126-29579 GCA_013401035.1 Horornis vulcanius
AAAAAGAAGAAACTGCAAACTGTACTTCAGGAGGTTTGTTTTGTGTGGAAGGTACGATGTGTATTTCCCTTTCTTCAGTTATTTCACACCTGTATAGCCCTGTCATTGTCACTTGGAAAATGTTGATGTTACAATTGTATAAAGATGCTACTTCATTTTTAGTCATGGTTGCTTCTATGCTAGGCAAGACACAATGAAGTACAGAATGCTACTGCAGAGCTCTCAGTGTGACTGCAGCCTCTTCCTGAGGCAGTNAAGAAGAAACTGCAAACTGTACTTCAGGAGGTTTGTTTTGTGTGGAAGGTACGATGTGTATTTCCCTTTCTTCAGTTATTTCACACCTGTATAGCCCTGTCATTGTCACTTGGAAAATGTTGATGTTACAATTGTATAAAGATGCTACTTCATTTTTAGTCATGGTTGCTTCTATGCTAGGCAAGACACAATGAAGTACANCAGAATAGTAAAAAAAAATTAGAACCTTCACAGTTAAATCTTCATTTCCCAATGTGATGTGTACATGAATTGCAGGATAAATGCATCGATCAGCATTGTGTTCCATGGTGGCTCTCATTGCATTCTGTAATTTTCAAGTACAACTTAAATTCTATTCATTTTGTATATTATTCTTAAAATATTAATTTAGCAGTTATTTTTACCATGTATTTAAGAAACAGAAAAATGTATATTGGTTTAAAATGGGTTTTTTGATATTCCTGGTTTATTCAGTATCAGTATGTATTTAGTTTATGAGAGTACAGAGATTTCAAATATATTTTTTTAAAGGAAGCATGAATAGTTTAATGTACAGCATTTGTTTTCTAGAATTTTTTATAATGCACATAGTACATGCAATATGACACAAAGTCCAAGAAAAGTCTAGGACCAAACTGCTTGAGGAAAGCTTTATAGGATCTGTTACACATTTTATCAAATTTAAAGATACACAATTCATGGGATTATCTTACTCTCACTTGCTTTATTAACTGATGTCTTCATACATTTTAATATTTAAGCTGTCTATTCAAAAGGTATTCAGTGGGTAAAGGAGACACATCTTCTAAAGCTGTTCATTTTCTAGTCAATTACTGTTTCTCTAATAGTACAGGGCAGCTATGTTGCTGCAGTCAAATGGCAAGAAGTTGGCACTTGAAAAACACACTGATCTAGAATTGGTTCTAAAACTCAAAGCAATACATGCTCAGTAAACAAAGATATATGAAAGAATTGTGTAATTAATGGTAAGTACACAGACCTTGAAAAGTTCAAAAACCATGTGGTAGAGATGTGATGGCACATACACCACTTGCATGGGCTGTCCTGGTGACTTAGCTGGAGAGAAGAGAGTCTAAATAACTAAATAGCAAATGAGATGTCTTTTATTAATTCCCACAGTAATTCAAAATGTAAATTTGTATTGTTACATTTAAAGAAAGAAAATTTAAACAAATATTTTTAAAAACTGTATGTTAATCAAAAGTCATAATCAAGATTTTTAAATGTTGCTTGCTGCTTCAGAAATTAATCTTAAAACTGACTATGGAATCACTGACTAGGGCATATCATAGCAGCTTTCGAATAACTCCTCATAGGTATCAAGAAGAGTGAATGGAATGTCTCGTATAAATCTCTACATGTTGCGAGAGGGTGAGATGCAGTAATGTCAGGTGAAGACACATGAACTCTTAGCAAGGGAAGGAACCTGTTAAATTTGTTACATCAAAAGCTGTAGAATTAAAAACTTCTACTCGTGTCAGTTTTCTCATTAAAGGGAGGAATGGGGAAAGCATTCTGCCAGACTTAAAAAAACCCAATTTATGACAGTAGATACAGAGAATACATGAACTATGTGAAAAGCAGAACATTTCACCACCAGCTCCTTTAGAAGAAGCCATCATGATGTTCAAGAGCATGCCCTGTCCACATTCACTTACCATTCAACTCTTCAAGGATAAGTTCTGGAGAGCTCATGTAATATAAATCACAAAGTCTCTTGGCATTTTCATAGCCATCTATAATAAAAAACACGGGAAGTTACATTTCTCCCTCCCACTTCCTTAAGAGTCTGCCGATAAAACAAAATTTGAAAGTACCGCGCACTGCCTGGGATGTTTGTATTTTTTCAGAAAAACTGTGTTTACAGGAAAAAAGAAAAAAAAAATTGTATTTCACATCAAATAAAACTTTTGCTCCAGGTAGGAAAGAACAAAACAATATATGCATACCCAGGATGTATATCTGCTCTTAGTATAGACATTCATGTAAGTTTTCAGGATTCTTGTTCTTATCATCTGAATTTACCTCTAATAACTTCAACAACATTGCAGTTAGGATCGATGCTTCCAATGTGTTTTGGATGAGCTGGATTAATTTTCCCACCAAAGAGTAAAGCTGCCAAAAAAGAAAACATCATTTAATATCCAGCATAACTTTATCATTTTAGTTTGTGTCTTCAGTTTTGCTAAATAAAAAATTTATAGGCAATCTGTAATTTCAGTCTTCACCGTACTGAAAAGGCTACTATTAATTAATATTTTAGGAATTGTATTAAGACTGAGTTATAAATGGCAAGGCAAATAGTATACTCCTAAGTGGCACCTCAGTATATATTAAGCACTGAAACATTAAAGGAAAATACAGTTGACATGGTACAGATATCATTTCCCCTCCTTTCAACACTTACAGTGTTGATTAAGGAGCATTCTGATTGAAATGCGACTCATGTAGAAGCGGTCTAAAAAATACTGCACGTTCTGTGAGGTCACTGGATCAATGCCAAAGCTTTCCTTGTATTCTATTACTCCTTGAGCCATGGTAGGAATTACATCATTGTGGCGATTCCGGATTTTTATCACGGTATCTGTAAAACTAAAATTAATACATTGTTGGTATTTCACTTTCAAGGGAATTTAATACTCTGGCAAACAGAGTGTCTGTCTACAGAAATGAGGACTTACATACAAAAATATCACACGTCTGCCTACTGCAGTAAGAAGGCAGGTCAGTTTTCACAGTGTATTTCACGTGACTAGTGTTGAAACAATCAGTAATCCACTATTTTGACNAATAAATAAAGATATCAAGAAGTAATTATCTGGGTATCCACCAAGAGAAAGAGAAAACTCTGCCAGCTGTTTTCATGCAGAACAGCCCATGCCTGTCAAATGGCACTTGTGGTCAGCCAACACTGAGCAGGGCATTCTACAGAATGACATTACACTAAAGTGCTTCATTTCCTTTATAAAGTACCCTCCTTTTAGGGACAGGGGATGACATTGCTGCAATTCTTCTGTAAAGATTTGAGATAGGAAATTTTTTTCAGCTATTATTTTCTTGCCAGTTCTTCCATACAATATTAACAAGATATAACTGTGACAGCAAAGCTTTACCTGTGAATAGCCCCTGAATCTTCTGAGCTTTTGTCCTTAAAATCAAGAATCTCCTGAAGACTTTGGATGTACCTTTCAATGAAACAAACAGGATAAAGATCAATTCTAATATGCCTCACCAGATCTCTCTGGTTAGCAATTTGTGGTCTTCCAATGTTGCGTGTTTTCCAAATCATTCTACCCATCTCCCTGTGAATTTTGTTAGATTCATTTGAATCCATTTATGATGTTTCCTTCCAAAATTTTCCAGAGCAATAAATTCCACAGTTTGATTATAATGCATAAAATATTATCTTTGTGTTTTAAACCCAGTAGGTGATCACTTATTTGCAGCCTCAGCGCGTTCCTGTTAGTAGAAAAATCTACTCCATGATTTAAGTATTTCTGCCATCCCTTTCCTTAAATACGTATTTTCCAAGCTGAAGAATTCTATTTGATTTCTCCTCACGTAGAAATTGTTCCAACCCTCTGATTATCCCTCTTGGTCTTTTCTGTTCAGGATGGAGCTGCATGTAATTCAGGGGAATAATGGGCTAACACAGTGGTACAATTATATTCCTCCCCATTTGTTATTTAGTTCCTAACACTATTTTCCTTCTTGCCATGAACTGACATATCCAGAAAAACATTCTCAGTGGCATCAAAATTTCTTTTTCCATTATAAGGAAGCAAGCACACAGAGAGAGGAGGTTCTTCCCTGTGTTCTAATTTGCATTTTCCCAAATGGAATTAATTTCCCATTTGATCAGTGTCATCTAGTATCATGAGAATGTAAGCATTTGTGTTTCATTAAGAGCCTTCATCTTCATTGATAGCTCTTTTCATATTCAGTCATCTAGTCAATCCCATTACTGGCAGATTTTGGCAGGTATCTTAAACTTTAAAAGCCTTTACAGAAATCCTTGTGCCTTTAGCAGTTGCCAAGCAATCTCTTTGTTTTGCTATCATGTTTAAAAAGTTTATGCCTAAATTTCTTACTTGGAAGCAAACTTTACTTTTCAAATAATACCTTTTTTACTTTAATACCTTTATGTTCTCTCTGTTGTTTTATGTTTTGCCTTTGGGAACTTCCTATTACTTTTTCTTCTTATTTTCTATACCTTTACTCTCAATCTGCAATAACTTGTCTTGTAAATGGTTTCTGCTATGTTTTGCAAACATTTTGTGCCTTAGTCTGCTTCTGTTGTTTTCTTCAAGTAGCTTCCTCACTTTTAAGCAAGTTCCTTATTAAACACTGTTCTGGTGGATTTTTGATTTAAAAAAAAATATTCCTCATACATGAGTATGTGCAATACTTAATGACTTTTTAATTCCCTTGTGGGTTCTCTAATTGCTCCTAAATGTTATTTTCCCGTATCTGTAAATTTAGTTTCTGATCACAGTGGTATATTTAACATCTCAGTATAAATAAGTGGCGTTCATGTAACAAGCCTATGAATGTTCTTTCAGTAGAAAAGAGTGAATTCCTCCAACCTGTGTATAAGCAGAAGGTCACCCTTCAAGGAATGGAATGTCACTGTTCTTACCAGCTCTGCACCAGCTGAACTGAAGGTGTTCTTAGGAGGTTGTCTGGAAGCAAGCTTATTTCCTTCATTATGTTTGCCAATCTCACAGGTAACTCTTGTCGCAGAAACATAAATGAAGTCTTTTCACAAGCATTTTCAGATCCTATGACCAATATGACATCAGAATGAAGTCAATACTTATGGCAGAGAACTACACAAACTTACTTTCTTGCATAAGACACCTATACCTTGATTTCAAAGCTGACTCAGCCAGACTGGTAAGACTGTTTCTTTCATGGCAGCAGCCCACTTGTATTTCAAAATTTATCACCTACTGAAACCTTCCTGTTGTAATGAGAAGTAATGAGAATCTTCAATATATAAACAGAAACTAACGCAACACTTACAGACCTGCGCTGTTCAACTTTAAATATGGCTTCTTGCCATGTATTTGTTAATTTCATTTGCAGCAAACATTGACTCCAGCCAGCACTGATCAAACAGTATATTATTCTGAGCAAATGTCAGAGAAGCAAATGAAACCAGCACAGGAAACTATTTATGAGAAGGATGCTTGAAAAAGTATAGTCCTATACGCCGTGCTTTTCATCACTATCATAATGAATTGTCATAACTCATCCTCAAACACTTTCAGAAAATAAATTCAGTAATGTTGATCTAATTTCAATTAAATCTGTTTAAATCTATTAAATGTTTAAATTCAGTCTTACAGGAACAGAAGGCAAGGTGAATGAATTCACATAAATAGTGAAAAAGAAACAAACATAAGATAGCTACTCTGCTTAGCCTTTAGGATACTAATACATTTAATTTTTTACATTTTTAAAAGCTAGGAGTGAAAATACTGCCTCTTTTGATAACCAACCTGTCCTTTTGTAAAACAAGTGTCATCTGTGGGGGTGGCAATTAAATGCGGTTATTAAAATCAAGACCTGCTTTTACTCCCACAAAGCTTGTCTTCCTAGGTGGGAAAAGAAGGTGCCGCGTGGGGCAGAGACTAAGGAATGCTGTACTTCATTCTCAGCCAGACTTCTTTCTAGACTTAAAGACTGTCACATAACAGCATCTGAACTTCCTAACCTGCCCATCTGCTGCAGTGAAGTGCATACTTCAGGTCTGGTGTTTCAAAACAGGTATCTCCTAAAAATTAACTCCTGTGTCACTGCTCAGTTCACTCCTTCCATTTGGCAAGGGGAAGTTGGGGAAGAAGATTGAAGGAGGGGATGAGGAAAGAAAAAAGGAAGCTGGGAGTGCCTTAAACATGAAAAATCTTCACCAAATTGAAATAGAGCAGTTTACTTTAAAA
Organism: Horornis vulcanius; assembly: GCA_013401035.1. Taxonomy (NCBI): domain Eukaryota; kingdom Metazoa; phylum Chordata; class Aves; order Passeriformes; family Scotocercidae; genus Horornis; species Horornis vulcanius. The sequence continues at coordinate 22,348 of VZUA01086285.1, forward strand.
CATGCAGACTCAGACAAATAATAAACTACACTGATGAAAGAATGTCAGTTAATAAAAAAGAGAATAATTTACAAGAAATTCCTTCACAATGGCCCTTTACCAGCATTATGCACTGTCTATATATGACCTCTGCCTAGAAACCTTTCGTTCTTCTCCCTAGTCAGATTACATTTCAGGAATGACTGTTACTGGCCTTTCCCTTTTCTTGGGTAAAATTCCAAGAACAAATCAGATTGGATGTATTAGAGTGTAAATATAATCTTTAAATGCCTCATATACTCAAAAAATTACATTTCACAAAATAGTTTTTGTATCTGAAGGCCTTATCTTTGCAATCTTGGGTCAAATATGGAAGGGCAGTACAGAGCAGACAATGGCTCTCTTCCCCTGTGCAGTCTGTATCTAGGCAAAGAATGGGTAAAACTCCTACAGAAAATACTGTGGTCTTATAACCCAAGAACAAACCTAAATTTGCTTATAGAATATTTAATTTTTTTAAAGTTAGCTTTACCAGATTTTATTATTTCCTCTTTGACTGCTCTCACTCTTGCAAAAGGAGAATAAAAATCCTTAATGAAAACACCATCAATTATAATGGCTACAGAATGTCTTATAGACAAATACTGTGTCTGCCTTTCACTCTTCTTTATTTCTGTTATTAGTTTTTACTCTCTGTGATTAAATCCTTAAGAAAAAGAGAGGAAAAAATATTGTAGAAGTTTTTAACCTTATGTTCAGGTACTAAGAGCAAAAAAGTAGCCTATCTTTTGACACAAGGAAATAGTGTGCATTAAAAATAAACACTGATTTTATAAAGCTATTATAAAGCTATTGTATCACTAGTGATAAAATAATACAGGTCAAAGCAAACTCTGAATTGCAAGATTCTTTGTTTAAAAGTACAGTAGCAACAGAAGATATGATAGAGTTCCTGTAGGAATCTGGAGTTTTAAAATGTCAGAAACATTTTATTGCCACAAGTGAAATGTTGAATAGATGGATGAAGTGACAGCAGATAATTGTGAGAAAGTCTTCTTTCTGCTTATACAAAGCTTGGGGTTCTAGGATTAGTTCTCACTTAGGCTTTACTAGCAAAACTATTAAAAAATCATGGAACTATTAACTAGTTAAATATATAACATGTAAACATATATGCACACCGAAGTGCCTTGGATACAGAAACAGAACATATTATAGAAGGGCTACAACCTCAGGCTATGAAAAAGTTTCTCAGTGTGACTTGCACAACCTTAGAACAATTCCTGTGATCCCTTTTGTTTCCAAGCTGACAGTCAAACCTGGAAGCATTAGGAGTGATTTTGACACAGAGTGTAAGACTGATCCTGTTACTGATTTACTCATTTTCAGGACTAGATTCCAAACCCTCCAGGATGGCTCTTAGTCTGCATCCTGTTCCTTCTCTCACACACCTTCTAAAACGGCAACATTTGGTTAGGGTGTTTGTGTAGGGTACAGGCAAGTGACTGAGAAGTGGTGACTGTTTCAGCCCCTCGGTGCCAGCTGAAGCTAAACGCTTCATGTGTTTGGAACATGCCTTTAAAAGGCTGCATGCCCCTAGCAAAATCCTTAACCAGTCTCACCTGCCTGAGTCACTGTTCTAAAACGCTACCAGTTGTCACAGCTGTTCCCACCCTCTTCCCCAACGCTAATGGTTCTGCAGGAAAACATCCAATTACCCTGGTGGTGCCAAAACCTGGAGTTTTCCACTAAATTTCAACCTTGTCATAGTTGCGGTCTCTGGGAATGAGCCAACTGGGCTCCCTTGCCCCAGAAAGCAGCAGAGCCCTTTTCTGCCAGAAAGCACAGCATTTCACAGATAGGCAACAGCGGGCAGCGCTGACGGGGTGAGGGGTTGCAGCCGTCCCGCTCCTCACGGGCACTTGTGGGAGGAGGGGCAGCGGTCGAGGGCGGCTCGGCGGGGACTCACCGAAGTCCAGAAACTGCTTCATGGAGAGCGGCGAGGGGGAGAAGCGTGAGTAGAAGTCCACCTGCTGCGGGATGTTGCCCGCGGAGGCGCTGCCCGGGGCAGCGCCACGCAGAAGGGCACGCAGCAGCCTCATGGTGCAGCTCCGGCCCCTTCGCTCAGCCCGGCCCCTTCGCTCNGCGCCGCCGGGAGGAGGTGCCCGAGGGGGGTGGGCGCCTCCGCCCGGCCCGGCCCCGCAGCGCCGCGGGGCGGAGGAGAGGGCGGCTCTGAGGGAGCGGGGCGGGGGTGCCAGGAGCTGCGCGGCAGCGCCGGAGGCGGGCGATCAGCTGTCCCCGGAGTCTTGAGGGCCCGACGGGAGAAGGCGACGCTTCGTGGAGGAGCCCGGCCACGGACAGGTACGCGGCGTTACGGGTGGCGGTGCCGCCGCCTGCCCGGCGAAGGGCTGCGGGTGCGCCCCGCCCACGGGCGGGGAGCCTTGAGGGGGCCGGAGGAGCTGTGGGTGCGGGGTCCCGGATCGCAGGTGCCGCGGCGAGGCCGAAAGATCCACCAGCGGCTCTCGCCGGGCATTGGGGTGCCCGGGGGCTCGGCCGTGCGGGCTCAGCGCACCCGAGGCTCCCCCCCGCCCTGGGGTGGGGCCGTGGCGGGCGGTGGGGACTCTGCTCCCGGAGTGGGTGACCCCCGGGCTGGAACGGGAAACTGCAGGAGCTCACAGAAGCGCCGGCGTTGTCCGTAGGGCCGGCGGGAAGGCAGAGCCTCACCCGAAGGCTTCGGCCGGCCTTAAACAGCCGTGTGTATTCTCGCTATCGCACCTGTGTCTGCCCCGCTGTGGGGTGGGCTGGGGTTTCTTTCAGTTACCGAACAAAAGATAATCAAACAAACAAAAAACACAGAGGAAGAATAGGACTTCTGCCTTTACAGATAAACTCCTGATCGGTCAGCAATGAGCACAGTATGTGTGTGTGTATTGGTAGAAAAGCACTTGGACCGTGTGTCACAGTGGATGACTTTACTTCCTGTTAAAATGCAACATGTGAAGTACGAAACTCTGTATTGGATGGTTTATTGTCCTGCTCTGGTAGAAATATCTAGAATACTAACAAAAAAACCACCAACAACAAAAAAATCAAAAAACAACAAACCTGTTAAGAGTGATTATAAGCATTTCTGATAAACTTACTGCTGTGTAGATGTTAGAAGACATTTTTGACACTAGGGTCTCATCTCCATCAGATCTATTGGTACAGATAAAGTTTGATACCTAGTAGCTTGAGCTAGGTGCCTCAGAAGAGGGGCCCCAGACAGAAGATATTCCTGGGCTATTATTATTACAGTCTAAACTGCACACAACAGTGTGGATCAATAGCCATATTAGAGTCTGGGCCCTTCTTGACCTTCATTGCTTTGCTGTTTTGTTACCGTTTGCCACGTGGTCATCTTCACATCCTCTTAGGTCTGTTTCTGTGGTAGTTTCAGTCAGTTCTGTAGTCCATGTTATAATGTGGTTGCTCCAGCTATTAGTTTTTGAGTCACATTTAAATTACAATTTTATCTATTCTAACTATTAGTAGTGTTTAGGCTGTTAGTTCCAGGTTTCACTGTGTTCCATCTTTGGCAATATAGCCATGTAGCTCAGCTTGCTATAACAATTCTAGCTATTTATGTCAAGCAAGCACTTAGCTAGTTCCAAATAATATGAATTTTTCAATTATTCTTACCTTTGTTTTATTTTTAGCAGATAAGCATACCTGCTTTAATAATTTAGTATTTGATATGAGTTTAACCTCATGCCCTAGGAGAGTTTGAAGGCAGGGTTCACTCTGTTAGTTACGACATAGGCCATAATTCACACACGGGCACAGAGGTATGTACATCTCTACCAGTGTACAAAATTACTATGAAGAGTTCCCCTTGACTTCAGTGGAATACATCAAATCCATTTACATTTTTCAACAGGCAAGAATTGCTCCTAGAGGGCTGTAGGGAGATGATCTTTCCAGTAAGGCAGACTTGAAGTTCATGAGCTCCAGGTGGTGTCCCACCTGGAGAGGTGCTGGTCACAGCCTGCTGGGGGGTGGGAGAGTTCCAAGGGCCTCTCTTGGGACTGCTCTTTATTGGGTCAGGAGATGCTTGGCTTTAGTCAAAAATATGTTTCCATCTTAGTTGTAAACCAAGTTTGTAACTACCAGAAATTTTTAGGGAGAAAAGTCCAGTACCAGTGGTGCCATTTCATTTGCACTGCAGCTGAGGGAGATAACTCCTGAAATCATAGAGCCAGCCTGAGGAGGCGTGGGAGGGAATGCACCATCACAATTCCCCCACATCTGAAGTCACTTCATGGTGCTACACAGAGTGACAGTGTGGTCACCTCTTGCTTCTCTGCCTATAAACAGGTTAATGCGATCTTTCAGTAATTTGAGGGACATTTTTGGTCACCTAATTATTATGGTTTTGTTAAATGTTAATAATATGTATCAGGAAGGCCTCTGCAACCGTGCCATCCATCAAGTTATTCTCCACACTACACCATACTGAAATACTGTTCAATAAGAACCATTATCCCAATTTACCTTTTGCATTTCAGTGGGCAAGGTGCCCTCATGACCTTCCCTTATAATTACTGTTAACAGTAGATTGTACACACAGTGCAGAGATATACATAGTGTGGAATGTACTATAATTACCATATTGATTAAAATAAAGAAGTGAGGGTCTCCAGCCTGTGGGGAACTTTTTGATGTGTATATCAAATTTGGTTCATGCTGGCAATGGTTGCTCCTGTGAGAAGGATAAGCAATCCTTTAATGGCTAACCTGATCTCCAGTGGAGATGTGCTGGCATCATTCCCGGTGCCATTCCTGAAAAGAGAAAACAACAATATCAACAGTGGATTTTGCTCTGCATTCATTTGCTTTTTTTATTGTGGATACTTGTATTTGCCCCGTAAATTTATTAAATCAACTTTCCATAATGTATGTTTCCTTTAAGCAAACTTTGTACCTGTGACTTGTCTATGACATGATAGCGGGAAAGTGACATCCACTAGAGCAGTTAGAACAGCAATCACATTAATCCATTCAGTGCTTTGATGGGTTGCCCCCATTTAAGGTTGTCTTACTTCTTTTTAATGTTGCATTGAAATACAGAAAACATTTGATTCAGTCAGCCTCCAGATGCAGTTTCCTGAGCAGTAACTGTGCCAATAGTATGTGAGAATGAAGCAGGATTAGGCTGCTTTTTTCATCTGGTTTGTAATCCAACCCTACCTTAATATTTATGCTGAAAACTGCATGGCTTGTTCTGCTCTGGGCAGGGACTGGTGACTAACTGGGCAAACAGACAGCTTGTCTGTCTGTGCAAGACTTCTACAAATACAGCTTGTTGGCAGGTTTTGCTTATTGCTGCTTGTAGGCCACTCCAGGAACATCACGGAGTAGCTCATGCTGGTCAAGTTTGTAATAGTTTGGGACTTGTACTTGAGAACTGCTGTGCTCAAAAGCATTTTATGATGGTCTCTCAGCTGTGAGCCAGCACTAGTTTAAAGCATTGCCTACAAGCTGTACATCGGGTAAACGGTTGCAATTTCTTATGATGGGCTCTGGATTGGCTTCATCTTTTAGATGTATATATTACTGTTTTGTTGTTATGTGTTTCAGCTTTACACACATGCCTTGAAAACTGGCCTTCTGCCTAGAGTTATCTTTGGACAGCATTCCCCAGCCACAAGACGTGGCAAAGGCTGCCAGAGGTTAAATAAATCATTGTGCATTGTAAGCTAGAGACGGTGCACAGCCATGTAAACAGGAGGCACTTTTCTCAGGAAAAGTTGTGCAGGATGAACAGTCACAGAAGTAACTGTGGATAAAAGAATGGCAGATAATTCTTTAAATGCTGTGTTCAGAGAAGAACCCCTCTATTTACCTAATGCTATTTTCCTGGTCTTATTTAAATGATTGATCAGGTCCTGATCTGTGTAAACATGATCATTTAGAATATTGGAGAAAAATTTGAATGCTCTTTCTCCCCTGAAGCCTGTTTCTCTTATTGGTGATTTTCTAGGGGCTTGCTCTGACGTGATCCAGTGTGACACTGGCCAGAGCCCTAATGTACTAATTTCTGTAGATTCTTATGAAAACCAAAAAGGAGAAATGTAATATTTTTGTTATTTTGCATTTTCCCACTCTTATTCATGCATATTGGTATTGTTGAAGTTCTAATACATCTGGATCAAAAATTTAAATGGGACAGAACAGTTCAGACGTCAGAAGAACTGAAAACACAATGTTTAGTTGCACTTCAATTTAATTTATGTTTTTAAGTTTTAATATTGCAGGGTGTTACATATAAAGACTTTCTCATTTGTTAAGGTGACGCTGGAAGTCATCAGTTATCAGTTCTTGAGTGCTGCATGTACTAATGCTTTTTTCCTTTTCTTTAAGGTCCTCCAAAGTAGGTGCAGTTCAGATTAAGAAAAAAAGCTTAAGTTGCCAGATCTGAATATCCTTAGGATATTTTCCTTTTCTTTCAGTGGTTTATATACTTGGCTGCAATGCCTGCATAGCCACCTGGCCCATCTAGCCACATCTCTTTTCAGCTTGTGTATTTAACCTGCACAGATCGTTTGTTGTTCTTAGGTTTGCTTTCATTCTTAGGTTTTTGTGGGTAGGTTGAGCTTTTGCTATGCTATGCAAATCCTTACAGTTACATTGGTTTATGTGGCTTTGGTCTCTTTCTTGTAGAGGTATAAATAAAAATATTTTAAAAAGTGGTCAAAAATATGGAGAGGTTTCTATAGCAGCTATCAAACTAAAGCAGATTTAAGAACAGATGGGTTTATTTTTATCCAGTGTATAATTAAACTATGGAGTTTGTGAATTTTTGCCATGTGCAGTTTTGTGATTCAAGATCAGGAGGCAGCTGGAGAAATTTTATGATTATCATGGATGCTCTTAGTCATGCAGTTTATTTTTAGGTAGTCCTGTTAGGAGCTACGTCCCTTATGGGTCTCTTCCAATTTGAGATACTCTTAGGAAATATATATAGGATAAATATGCTACAGGAAAAATATACTACACAGCTACTTAAGCATTTTTGCGGAACAGGAACAGCAAAGTATTTTGTGGACATTGTGGACAGCTCTCAGCAGCTGTTAGAGGTGAGATGCTGGTCTGGGTAGATCTGTGGTCAGGACCAGGATGGTTGTTTTTGTGTTGTTCCCTCACTGGAGCGGGGCGGGGGCCGTGCAGGGCAAAAGGAGAGGGAAAGAACTCCGGCCGCTGCCACCCTGCAG
>VZUA01086287.1:768-15695 GCA_013401035.1 Horornis vulcanius
AAACACCCCTTTCTTCCCTTGGAGTTCCTTGCCTAAGCACAACCATCTACGAGGGAAGGGCAAAGAGAACGCTCTCACCGTTGAAGTTGGACGTGAAGCAGAAGACGTCATAGCGGCTCTTGTCCTTGTCCCAGAACCCGTAATTCCTGACGCCGGGCACGGTGTTCCTGCCCCCGCAGGGCTCCCTGGGCTTGGTGATGGGGTACTGCACGGAGCCGTCGCTGAGCCAGCCGGCATTGCACCAGTCCAGCCCCGACCTCCAGGCGTCGTAGAGCTGGTCGAAGGAGGCCATCACCGAGTCCTGCTCCGCACACGCCCGCTGCGCCTCGTGGAAGTTCAGGTTGTACCGCCCCAGCCGCGGGGAGTAGGGGAACACCACACCTGGAGAAGGGAGAGAGGAGAGGTGTCAGACACTGAAAGAGCAGAGAGAAGGAAAACAGCTTGGGTAGCCTCCAGGAGAAGGGATAAAGGGGAAGAAGAGGCTGGCTCCATGATGTGTGGCAGATTGTTGGTTTACTTCTGGGGAAAAATGCCCCGTCAGCAGCACAGAAGCACTGGTTTTGGGAAGGGGTTAGGGCTGCTGCCTTACCTCTTCAGCTGCACCAAGGAAAGTTTAGGTTACATGTTAGAAAGAAGTTGTTCAGTGAAAGAGTGGTTGCACACTGGAATCATCTGTCCAGGGAGGTGGTGGAGCCACCATCCCTGGAGGGGTTTAAAACAAGTCTGGACATGGCACTCAGTGCTATGGTCTGGTTGATGAAGCTGGGTCATAACTTGGACCTGATGATCTCAAACGTCCTTTCTAACCTCGTTCATTCTGTGATTCTGTGTTGCCTTACCTAGCTGGCTCATCTCCCTGTGGCCTCATCTCCTTCCCAATGGGAATCTTGCCAGGTCTGTATTCTGCTCCCAGATTAACCTTGCAATCACCATGGTGGTCCCACTCCTCTGCTCTCCCAGTGCTTAAAGAGGAGCAGAGCTAGCTGGAATTTTACAACTAAACATTTTTCATACAAAATTTCCGTTTATCCATTGCAAGGTCAATTTCTCTTTTTAAAAAGAGTAGTCAATTAAACCCTACCATAGCTGTACTTTTTGAATTTGTTCGTGGTTATTTTTGTTTGTGTATTTAAATTTTGTTTGTTTGGGTGATTTTTTTTTTGTGTTTTTGTCTGTTGGTTGGTTTGGTGGGTTTTCTTTTGTGTGGAATTGGGAGTATGGGAGCTCCTGGCAGTTGTTTAGAAGGAAGAAAATATTGAATGAATCACTGAATTTCTATAAGTTATTTCTTTTTACTCATAGACATTAAGATGAAATGTTTTGATCAACATAAAAGAGCATTGTGTTCTTTGCATGAGCCCTTGCCAAGAGTTCCTGAGAGGTTCAAGACAGCTGCTTTTTGTTTGCCTCTTTTTTTTTAAAAAAAAAAAATTATTTATTTATGTACTTATTTACTTACTTATTTGTTTTAACTTTGCATTATTCCAGATGTGGGAATGTCTGCCTTAACAACAGCGTTTCAAGGCTAATCTGGTGGGAGGCACAAATCTAGCATCCTGAGGTTTTAAAGCAGGAGTAACTATGGGGAAATGAAATCAGTGGAGTTGTGTGGGAGACTTTTCTCCTGCTTTCCACCCAGCTTTGGGCTGTTTGCCACCACTCAGGGAGGGAGAGCTCCTCAGAGAGGGCAGGGTTCCCCCAGCGCAGATGGCACAGCCCTGGTAGGAAACCATGTGTGACACCACCTTCCCTCTCTGCCCCTACAGCACTGATGGCTCACCCTGAGAGAAAGTCGCTGTGCAAGGAGCGTGGCCCTGCCAAATGCTCCCTTCCCCCTGGGGGACAAGGACACAGCCTGTCCCCAAGCCCTGTCTAGTGCTCATCGCTGCCCAGCCATTGCAGACAGGTACAGCAGAGAGACCTCATGGCAGAGAGCACCCAAGAGGGGCTGGGAAACGTGGGGACACCTCCAGAATGGCTTCAAAAGCAACATCTAATCACAGTCACTGCCCTTACACAACAGGAAAAGATCAGAAGTAAAACATTGTTCCTTGGAGCATGAAAGACATTTCAGAAAGCACTGAAGAACCACCTCCCCATGTGGGTTTGATAAAAGAGAAAAGAGACTTGAAACAAAAGTTTGGATCAGACCACCCTAATCTTTGGCAAGGTTTAGAAACTTAACCCAGACCTAAATTTCACAGTTGGCTCTAGCCCAGACTCATAATAAGCTGAAATAAAATGGTATTAGAGAAGATCCAGCTCAGAATGTTTATTCTCAGATATCTCTGTAGAACTCTGTAGGACTGTAGGACTCAGGGGGACTGAAGACAAGATAACACATGGGCCAAAAACTTTGCACTGGTCTAAATATTCACATTTTTTTTACTTTTTTCCCCTACTGTTGGATCCTCTTGCCTGTAACAATTTCGTTGTCCTCAGGGCAGTGGAACATGGGATAGAGAATTTACCCAGTGGTCAAGCAAGTGAGTCACCATGTGATGAAGCCACTCTTTCAGAGTGTTGTAACCCATTTCTGTATCAATTCCACCAGTTTCCTAGAGTCCCTCCCTCACCCTTCTGTCATCCAAGTGTTATTTTTTTAAACAAAATCTTTGCTATTACTAAATCTCAGTGACTTGGTTCAAGAAAATAAAGCATGCAAATGTAAACTTGGCAGGGTAATAATAAACAATATTTTGCTCTCTTTCACCAATTAGCTAGAGAGTCTGCTTCAGTTCTTTCCTTTTGTAAATCCTTTGTTAAAGGGTTTTTCTGTTATGAGATATTCTGAACTGCAGTGTATGAATGTAACGTAGGACAACGTGTGTTAAATTTAACTTCATAAACAAGACACTGAAGATGTTTCCTATTTTTCTGGATCTCGTTTTTTTCCTTCGTTGTATCTTTGTTAGAAAAATAACCATTTTTCATCAGTGCTAGGGGATAGAAGTATCACTGGGTATAGTAAAAATTTAGCAAATGTAATAGAATCCCAGACTTTTTACTTTATTAGAAATATAATACTTATTATTTTTTCAGAACTACATTTCTCCGGACAACAGACTCCTTTTCCAGTACACGTGTTTGATTTGCATATACATTAAAAAAACACTCTACACCTAGGAAGGATCAAGACATAAACTTACTTCTAAAAACTGAGAAACAGCTAACTGATAACTATTTAAACAGATTTGATTCCTGAAGTTTTCCAAGATCATTTTTCAAAAGGGGCTAACTTTGTATGTAAATGTGTTACAAGTCTGAGTTTGACAGTTTGGGACATAATGTTTTTATAACATAAATATGCACTAAACTGTAATATTAGCTTTGGGCTATATTTGAGCAGGCTGCATAGAAGGTGATTTTTTGTTGGAGTTCATCTGCAGTACAAACCTGCAACTAATTAGCATTAATTTCACCCTGCAGCTGGAGATGGCTAGGGGTGATTTTGCTGAGGAAAATGGACTGGGTATGTGCTTTGTGCAGGCTTGCATTACCTTGCAATTTTGTTAATTTTTTTTTTTTTTGTTTCATTTCCCTATCATACCATGTTGAAATTCACAGTGAGAACTCGATATCCATCTTCCCTTTGTTTTACATTTTAGCAGTGCTGAGCTTTTGTTAATCACAGGGCGTCTTCCTCAGTCCTGGACCTTACAAACCAGTCAAAGTATAATCCATCCCATCTGTTCCTGAATGGACAAAAGCTGTCCTGAGGCTCCTTGCTGTTCCCAAATCTCAGACTGAGCCTCAGTTTCTGACTCCAGCCCTGTGCTCGGCCGCTAGACAAAACACCCACTCCCAGACGTTAACAAATTCGGCTTAAAAAACAAAGGGAGACAAAAACTTCCAGCCTCAGAAGGTTAAAATCTGGTTACTTTGTGGGAAGACAGAGCTGAAGAGCCTTAGCTTGACCTTGGTGATTCTATTCCCTACCCTGAGGAATCCACTGTGGGGTCTGAGTGGGGATATTAATTTCCATTATAAGGAATCACAGTGTGGCTATTCTCCTGCACCCACTGTCCTCTGGAATAGGTTCTGCCCCCAGGGAAGGACCTCCTTGCCCCCCAAAAAAGAGAGGAAAAACCAGAGACACATCAGCTCAGCAGAGAATGAATCTGTTAGTGAGAGACAAGATATGTATGCACCTGTGACGATGCAACTGCAGTTTAGAAAGTGAATCTTATAATGGAAATGGGATTCCTACCAAATCAGAACATGTCAACTTGATGTATCATATACACTTCCCTCAGGAACACCAGTATTTCTATGGATTTCTCATTCAAGTGAGCAAATGTACAACTCTTCTCCACTTGCTGAGTTCTATAGGAATGTATTTGTCTTACTTGTAGTTCAGAGTATTTTATGTAAGTAACCCCTAAAATTCAGTGCAAATAGTCACTTCACACACACTATCAGTGCAAGGAGCTGTAGCATTTACCCAAGACAACAAGATGAGGAAATAACTTCAGAAACCTCAACTTCTGTAATGATTGATGAGTATTAATTAAGCCAGCACCACACACAATTAGCAGTTTCAAGAGTACTGACTGACACATGGAAACAGAATAACACAAATTTCTGCTGATCCATATGGGAAAAAAGAAAAAAAAAAAGAAAAAAAAGTAAAAAAACCACCAACTTTTCACTGCCAGAATAAAGAAATAGGCCTTCAGCTTTAGACAAAACTGAAAAGTAAGTTTTCTTGCAGCCAGTGTAAAAATGGGGCAACAGTAGGCCTTGTTATTTACTGTACTGTAGGGTACAGTTTTATGCTGGATGGTTCATACACTTCATGGTAAAATTTTCCATGCTGGATTTCTAAAATTCCATAAGAACTGGTGACCCCTCATTTTCAAAGAGTGTCCATCTCCATTTTCCCGCCTGTCAGAACTGTCAGATGTCTGATCATCCAGCCACTGGCTGTCAGCAGGTATCAATGTCCCTAAAAATGAAACTGAACCTTGAAAATAGTGTCCCTCCAGCATCTCTTAACTGTCAGCAGAGTTGCTTACTTCTAACTAATAACATACAAACTACACTGATCTGGTACAGGGCAGATTAATCCCTTGTATTTCTACAGCCTTTATCAAAAATTTGGGGATTGTTGCTTTTCTCTGCTCTTCTTAGCCTAATTACTCCTAAATTTTTTAAAACTAGCCTTTGGGGTCATCAATTTCAGACAATTCTATTAATTTTTTGTTTCACCTGCATCTTCAAAGACCATTTCTGGAGCATCTGCAAACACAGCTCTTTCTACAAAGCCCTTTCAGAATTACAGAAGGAATTACAGAATTACAGATGGAATTACATTGGGGCTATGACTTACTCTTGACAACTCTCTCTTTGGTTTTTGTTTTAGGGACCCACAAAAACTGTGTCTTATAAAATCAATTTTTTCATCAGAGAGTAGAGCAGATTAACACACAGAAGATATCAGAAATAGAGTCTTTTGGTGTGTGTATGTTTGTAACAGCAACACACAGAGGAAACCAATATGACATTATTAGGCTAAATATGATTTCTCCTGCTCTTGAGAGCATGGAGTTGATTTCTTGTTGGTTTCAACTCTGAATTCCCCATTGCTTACATCCAACTGACGACCAAATGAACAGATTAAAAAATGATGGTTTTGACACTTTGGAAAATTTTGTTTACATGAAGCTTATGGATCTGTTTGAGTTATTTTGAACTAAAGAGTCTGGTTTTGAAAGGGATGCCTGTTGGTTGTTTTTGTTTTTTCTTTCTGGGACCTAAAGGCCAACATACCTCAAAGCAAGAACACGAGCGCTGGTGGTTTCAGTTCTTGGGCAGCAACACAAAGAGTTAGCTTCTATCTAGAAGCTACTTTCTAAAGAGGCTTTTAATGATTTTACCCAGATCTTCAAATTCCCAGTAGTACTGGATGTAAAAGGTGATTCTTTTATAGCCTGTATTGCAAACTTACTGTGTTCAACTCTCACCTCCCTTTGAAGAGAGAAACCATTAAAAGTAATTCTAATAGAGTAAAAACCTGCCTTTGGCTGTTTAGCATTGTCCCCCTTTTTCTGTCACCACCCCCCCTCCCAGTTCTCCTGAAGGAAAGGCACAGGAAACCTGTCCCTGGCAGCACCTGAGGGCTGGAGCCTGGAAGGCCAAACTCACAAACCTGGCACAGTGAGATTCATTATCGTGCCAGGTATTCATGAGGAAATAAACCAGGAAAGCACAAACATAAAGAAAATTTAGTGTAGGAGTAAAAAGCTGCCATAAATAAAATGTAATGTAAGCTGAAAACTCTTTTTTTGCTTACGACTCGGACAACAGTGTCTGTCTGCTGTTGGAGACCTTTTAATGTGTCAGGCTTTTGACTTTCAGGACACTGAACAAAGACTGTAAAACTCATGACCCATCTTTTATGTGCAGGAGGAGAGTAGGGCCAATTCAGAGAGAAAATGGCTTTGGTGATGAGGTTGATTTTCCATAAAGAATGTCCTGCTTTCCTCAGTACTTCATACTCTGTGCAGCTGCTGTACCCAGATCAGCCCTCATGAGCCCTTACACCAGTTCTGGTACTTCAGGCTACAAACAGGATCAAAATCATGACAAGATTGAACAGATCCTAAAGTTAGTGGTTGTGGAAAACTGCAGTGAGTTCCAGTTTTGAGCTTTAGCTGGCGCTCAGCACAATCTCTCTGGTCTAAGAAAAAAATGTAGTGGTTCCAAATTAAATAAAATTAAGAAAATATATCACAAAAATGTAAGGCACATAACAAATTCAGGCTGAATCTAACCTCAATGGTTTTCTAAAACTAAAAGTGCCCAGTTATTATAAATGGTTTATTTAATGACAATCCCAGGAGGCCTTTAAGGCTAGTAAGAATAAAATGCTATCACAATGGGAGAAGAAAAAAGGTCCATTGAGGTGAAGGTCAACAATTTTTATATTGATATACTGCCATGGATTTTGTACAGGGAGCTCACAAGGGAGTCATCAGCTGCTTTGCACTGCTCTTGGGCATTCCTAGGTGTAAATGGCTTTGTCCTGCTGCCAATTAACATCCTTAAAGCCTCCACCTCAGGACATCAGGCTACTGATGCAAATCATTCCCACTGTGAGATTAACCTGATTATTTACACCAGACTGTAGAATGTTAGATTTGGGCTGATGTGTTTAATTTTTGTCCAAATATTGGGGGTTTGGGTTTTTGTTGTTGTTTGTTTGTTTGTTTGTTTGTTTTACCCTGATTTGTTCTGTTTTGTTTTGCTCAAATACATGAAATGGCAATTAATGTCAGAACTACATAAAGCTGCAGGGGTGTTGAAAAAATAAGCATAAGGCCATGCAAAGAGAGGCTATATTCTATCAGCTATACATCTCCACTGTAATTTTATTATATTTTAATACTTAACTTTTTATTAGAAAACTTCAATGTACCATAGACTCAGAATTACTGGATTTAGTCAACATAAGCAGGGCTGACACTGGCACTCTCACCACTCTTATCTTACTTGAAAGGTTACATTTTACCATGAGGTTTTGCAAAGAAAATGCTCCTGCCAGTTTAAGAAACACCACTCCACAACGTCAGAAATGAACAGGCTTACACCTGTCCCATGTGTGAAAAAATCACTGAAAAAATATTGTTCCTTATTTTAACAAGCCAGAGACTGGTTAAATATATAAACTTTCCTTTGAGCACAGATAGGAATGCACTTGGCTGAAGAAATATGATTCCTCCTCTACTTATGAATTTCCTTATTTTGGAGGAGGGACTCTGACCTTGCACCCAAGGCTGATGTTATATTACAAAGCAGTAACTGTAAAAAAGGTAGAAAATCTCTCATTTTAAAAACAAATCTCCTTAGTGTTATTGCATGCAGTAAAGAAATGATTTCTCTTTGCTTTCTCACTGCAGTTTCAATCCAATAATGCATTTCGGGTATGGATTTCTGCATGTGCCACAAGCACTTGTACCAAGCTTCAAGCAAACTTGCTCTGCTTCCACGTCCATCAGCATGTCCCCTTCCCAGGCTTAGCAGGAAGCATTCACAGCACAATTCCCTTGCTTTTAACTGCAGAAAAATAATGAAGTTTTACTGCGGAGGAGGCAGGGGCCTGGGCAGGTGAGGAGAGTCTTGTTTCACTCAGGTAGAGCTGAGCCTGCCAAGAGGAATTGTTCTCCCTTCAGTGGCTGAGAAGCCCTGCAGAGCCTGCCCCAGTGGAGGGGAGGCTGAACACACCACAGCTTACGGCCAGCAGAGAAGAATAAAGAGTTTTTTCCTCCAGCTCATTTCTGTCTTCACTCATAACTGCTTTAGAGAACTTAAGATACACATGTAAATGTCCAGTTTCCTTTATATCATAAGTTTGAAAAGAATGGGGTACATTCTTGTTAAAAATGAAGTATGAGAGGTGGAACAACCTAAATGAACTATGTCACTGGCTTGGAAACTGGGCAGGGTTTTTCTGGAATCCAAAATGGGAAAGTTTCTCGGGCCTCCAGCCAGGAGCGGAAGAATAGACATAAAGAAGTAAACTAAGCCTATTATGACTATTTGGTTCCAAGAACTAGTCAGACATTCTTATTGTGCAGGGTAGCTGTATCCTTTTCCTTTTCCTTTTTCTTTTCCTTTTCTTTTTCCTTTTCCTTCTTCTCCTTTTCCCCCTTTCCTTTTCTCCTTTCCTCCTTTTCCTTTTCTCCTTTCCTCTTTTCCTTCTTCTCCTTTTTCTTCTTCTCCTCTTCCCCCTTTCCTCACTTTTCCCATTTCCTGTTTTCCTCTTTTTCCTCTTTTTGTTTATTTTTCTCCCTCTCTCAGGATCCTTGTGGCATACACTTGCTGGTAAGTGTAAGAGTATGTGATATGTCTTCATGAAACTTTTAGTTTACCTCTGTGTTCAGTACAGTGTTTTGGGAAAAAAAAAAAAAAAAGAAAGGCCAAACACCTTTACATGCATTTAAACTCATAAAATGCATCTGAATTGCATAAGAAGTAAAGAAGACTGAAATTTTGTCCTCTTCAAACCTGCTTCATTACCTTTTTGCTCTGCTGTTTTCAAGAATAATGCTGAAGAAAATGACTAGCCACTACATATAGGAATGTCAACATAATGATCTAATCTATCTAATTATAAGACTGAAAAAAAAATGCAAAACCACTGTCTCTGGAAAACTACTGTAACATTTTTTATCTTTAAAAGAATATTTGAATTTGCTTGATAATCTAAAATATCCCAAAGTTCTGTAAAATTGCTATTGGGGGCAGAATTTGATATAATTTCTTCTAGGTAAAAAGATGCAGTGGCTTCTGCAAAATGACAGGAGCAAATTAAAAACATATGGAACTCTTGATACTGTGCTTGCTCATCCTTTCTTGGCTGCTCTCACACCAGGTCTGGCTGGAATTTGGATGCGCCGTAGGCTAGCGCAAGTTATACTAGACCAAATGTTCTTCTAATTTAGGATTGTTGACATGGGCTGCCAGGCCAAGATTCCCAAGAGCACAATGAATTCTGCTTCCTCAGCTTGCTGTTATCACTGAACGCAAACTCAGTGATAACTCAGTATCGCTGATAACACATCAGCAGCGATAATGCAATATCTGAAAACACAACATCAGCAGTACCAGGAGTTAAAAAAAACCCCCAGGAATTCCCTAACACCAAGTCAGTCTGTCTCAAGGTGTGACTCAGGTGTCACCTACCTTCCAAATTGAGAGTCACCACTGCCGTGTCATCCTCCAGCCCTTCGATCACCTCACACTTGTACCGGCCATAGTCCTCCAGCATGATGTTGGTGATGATGAGCGAGGCGTCATTCTCGCTGCTCTCCCGCAGGGACACTCTGCCCTGGTAGCTCCCGTAGCTCTTCCTGTGGTGCCCCATGGCCACGAACACGTCCATTTCCTTGAGGTAATCATAGGTGAGTTTGGTCCACTTGACGCGGATTTTGTGGGTTCCTGAGCCGGCTGTGGATGTGTGCTCGTGGTAGAATTTGCATGGCAGTGTCACGTTGCCGCCGCGGTGAGAGAAGATTTTGGTTTGCTCTGCTACCACGAGGAGACGGGGCCCATTTTCTGTAGGATTTAAGGAGAAAAACATAAAAAACCACCCCTACAAGAATTGGTTTGCAGTCTTCATTTTACAAAATGGATGTGGTCAATGCTGCAACAACCAGCTACATATGCAGGATCACTGCCCTGCAGTCATTTTGGACCTGCGCAGTAATAAGGTTCACAAAGCAGCTATAAATAATTATTTGCTCAGCTGAAAGCGTCTCAGTGCCCCTCACACAGGCAGAGACCATCCTATATTCATGAAAAGGGAGTTGTGTAAATAGATTTAATAGAAAGATTTAATAGAAGGATTAAATAGAAGGATTTAACAGAGTTGTATTGCTGATGAATGAATGCCATCAGCCATAAACGGCTCCAAACACATGCCATATCTTCCTTGTTCAAGAATTATCTATCAATGCTTTATTTTTTATTTTCATAATTCAATTTTTCTGGAGGGATTTGGCTTATTCAGGCAGCAGCACAGTCTGGAATGCAGAGAACCCCAATCACAAAGCAGAAAAAACATTAATATATCAAACAGCATTATTTATACTGACATGAAAAATGACAGCAAAATTTTAAAATAGACATTTTAGGCATTTGTATCGCTGTTTGTATTTTATTCTAACTTTTGAGTATAAGTTCCTCATCTGACCAGAGTAAGGAAGTCCAGTTGATCTTCAAATGTAAAATCTGATCCTTTGCCACCCACTCTCTTCATCGTCCCAATGTGGTTTTCCTCTTTTATTCTGATCCCCTTGAAGCTTTTCACTATTTTATCCTTTATATTTCGATCTCACTTTTCATGCAAACCTGTATGTGATTGTCTGTCTCCTCTCCTCCACACCGCAGGTTTCCTGCTTTCCTTCCCTCTAATAGGTTGCCACAGCAGATGCTGCCCTGTGAAATAATTTTGCTTAGGATAGTTGGCTGGGGCAGGTGCTTGCTTCCAGCCCTGTGTCTCTGGGGCTTTTACAGTCTATGCTGCCTTGGGAAAACCCTGGGAAAGGCACATTTCATGTGCTAGTCAGCAGATGTACCCAAAAGTGAGAATTCCCCCCCTTTCAGTATCTCTTGCCTCGCTCCTCATGCAAAGTTTGCAAAACTGATTGAGCAAGCTCAGCACTTCTGTTGGGTTTGCTGTCCTTGACCGCTGAGACAGTGACCAAAACTCCCAAGAAATCACCAGCTCTCTGGGAAAGCACCACCAACGCCGCTTCGCATTCACAGGCTGTGAAGAAAGACTCTGTACTTCCCTGTGCATGTTCAGCAAGTCATTGTGGCAGCCTAGAAATGTGATTCCTCATTCTGAGGCTTGGCCTGGCTCTCTCTAAATCCAGCAAAAGCTGTGGGTAAGCTCCCAAAATAGAGGCTACTGAGAGGATGGCCCTGTGAAGGCTAGCAGGAATTTTCTGCTGGGGATGAATCTGGGTTGGTTCAGGCAAAACTGATGAAAAAATGTCATCAGCCAGGGAGATGTGGATGGCTGAAGGAGGGAAGGACTGGATGGATGCGAGCTGACAGGGTTTAGGTGATGAGCTCTCCGTGGAGTGTCTATCCCACCCCTTCAGCCATCTGTCCACAGCACTGCAGGAGTCTGTGGTGTGTCCACAACATAAGGGGTATGCAGGGAGCACACAAATATATATACATATATGCAGGGAGCATACATATATATATATATGCATACAAATGCCTCCAGACAGTCCCAGGCTTCTGAGTCCTGTTGATAGGTTTGTGGTTAAATGAAATATCTGCCTAAACTGCAGCCTCAGCTGGATTTCCCTCTCTGTCCACTACTGCACTAAGCTGCACTCCAGGGATGCAGTATTTTGTGTTAATGCAAACACATCTGAGGGTGATAATTGCAAAGACAAGCTTGCTGAGTGCAACTGTGCAACTGCTTGAGGAAAACAGGTATCCCAAACATACAGTTCTTTGCTGGGAGGTGCTGTGTCCAGAGCATTGCTGTTCCCTGCACAGGTCAGGGCTTCAGCTTCCTCAAGAATGAGCAGATTTGAGGGCTGCAAGGTGTTTTGTCAGGGTGACAGACCTTTCTGCCTGGTGAAAAAACAAATCTACAGAACAGGTCACCTACAGCCCCTTTCAAACTATGTTCTTTATTGCTGCCTCCTTTCCAGAGGCTCAAGGATGCTCCAATAATCCATCTTCCCCCTTTCTGAGAAGAGCATCCAAGGAGAGAGGTGATCTGAGGCAAGGCACCATGGAAAGTGTTGCCAGCAGTTTCCAGAGAAGGAGAAAGAGGAGGAGTAGGAGGAGAAGAAGGAAGAAAGTGAAGACAGCCAGCAGAGCTTGTCTGCAAATTTTCCTGTTTCCTTCGGGGACAAAGATGTTCCACAGTCCTCTGTCCTCCTTGGGAGGAGAAATGTTATGCTTTAGGGTGGTTATTACCAAGAAATCTGATTCAGAGCTCAGCTATGTTGGGTCTTTAATACTGAAATAGTCAAGTTAGTAAATATTAGCAGAAAGGACTGGGACAGGAGGGAGACTCTGACTCAGGCTGTTAATGCTCACTCTTTCTAACAATTGTGCCTGTGCCAGCAAGGCCTGGAGGCTTGCCCAGAGCACTGTCACCTCTGACTCCAGTCACCATCCTAATTTGGGGATGTTCCTCCCCAAATTGCTAGATGCCTCCCACCTCCTTTGGCCCTCTGCAGCAGCCATTACCTGAGTCTCAGTATTTGTAAAGAGCAGAGGGGATGGTAACCTGTGAAAGGAAATAAAACATGGCTTTTCTCATCCTGGAATATCTCCTTTGCCCCCAGAGGTTCCAAGGGAGATGCGACACTTGAGATGTGCCTCCACCCACAAGTTACGTAAAAAGCCAGTTTGTTTTTTACAGAAAATGAGACAATGTGCCCTTCTGACTGAAAAGACATTGAGGCAGAAAATTACACTGCTGCTGTTGTTTCTCTGGGAGAGGAGGAAGGATCTCCGGCTTTCGAGGAAAAGCAGATGTCAGACTGGGGAATGAGGCAGTTTGGGCTAGAAGACAAGAAGGCAGCATGGACTCAGGATTAAAAATGAGATGACAGAGTTTTGGCAAAAGGCCTAGAGGTCTTTATTATCCAATAGCCAGTGAGAGCTAGGGCCAGATCTACCTAAACTGCACATTTTTGGGAGTGTGGCAAAATGAATGGTCTCACTCTTCCTGGAGTCAACAAATGAATAAAGCCCCAAACCCCCAAGAAACCAAACACAGAGGAAACCAGAATCCCTTCATTTAAAATATGCAATTTTCTCTGGTTTTACTGCTGTGAAACAGCTCAAATGAGCAATGCATTCTGCTTCCTGGGTTATCTCAGTGAAAAAAAGGAATGATCTGCTGTGAAACAGTGATGGGAGATGGAGGAAACACTGATTTGTAGGGTGGTAGCTCCCTGGCTGCTCCCCTCAAGGGCATTCTTACAAAGCCAATCCTTCTAAATAAAATTATTTTCATCTCTAAATGACTGGAATATCTGAAAGGTATCTGCAAGAAGGGAAAGGATGGGGACACCCAAGTGTGGTCATGGAGCCCAGGGTGTCACTTGAGGAGGATGACACTTCTTCCCCAGAACTGCTTTCTTCAGAAATATTATCAGAGAATTTGTGAGGAGAACAAGCAAACAACTGTGAACTCTGAAACCCCTGGATTAAAGAGAGTTTAACCATCATTAAGGAGTTGTCCTTACAAACAGGACAGTTAGGATCTTTTCTGGGGACAAGGCAAGTCACCTGCGTGACTCCTGAGCCCCAGATGGTGGGTGAGCAGTGCTGGGCAGCTTCCAGCTGCTCCTTCTGTTGGGGACAGAGGTGCCAACACCCTGGGGACTGGCTCTGGTCTCAGCTCCAAGGGCAGAATTGGGATGAGAAAGATTTCCTAGGTGGGGCTTTTCACCCTTGCAGGCACATTTTGCCATGTCAGTCAGGCAGCAGCCAATCCATAGCACAGAACCAGGGCCCACTGGTGACTAATTTGCAGTATTTTTTCCANAGGCAAGTCACCTGTGTGACTCCTGAGCCCCAGATGGTGGGTGAGCAGTGCTGGGCAGCTTCCAGCTGCTCCTTCTGTTGGGGACAGAGGTGCCAACACCCTGGGGACTGGCTCTGGTCTCAGCTCCAAGGGCAGAATTGGGATGAGAAAGATTTCCTAGGTGGGGCTTTTCACCCTTGCAGGCACATTTTGCCATGTCAGTCAGGCAGCAGCCAATCCATAGCACAGAACCAGGGCCCACTGGTGACTAATTTGCAGTATTTTTTCCACTCCTGCTTCCCTACTATTGATTCTGACAGATTGTGGCCTTTTGTTAATCCCCTTAGTGCAGTTGATGGATGACAAAGGCAGCACAGTGCAGGAACAGCCAAGCTAGCTGAAACAGAGTTTGTCCAGGATGCAGAAGGTGTCCAGCTGTGCAGGGACAGCACATGACTCTGGGAGCTGCTTTCCCCAGGTCATAGGGAAAGGTTGCCTGATGAAAATGAAAACTCACTAAAAAGGTTGATTTTCAGGCTGGCTTTGCTGTATTTCAGCGGTGACAAATCTGGTGCAAGGGAAATGATATTTGCTATCTTAAATGATAAGGCACAGACTGTACACCTGTCCTGTCCCCCTCCACCTCCTATCTGCCTCCCCAGCATCAGAGCTCCACAATGAGCTCTCCTACTCTGGTGATCTTTGCTTTGTCCATTTCTCACTTTGGTGTTGGCCAGTGTGATGCCCATTTCAAGGACAGTAAGGTGGATTTGCTCAATTGGAGCTCTCACTTCAGTCTCACCTGCTGCCTGATTGGTTTAGCTCCAAATTTTACTACTCAGCATGTTTTAAGGTTTGTCTGTCTTTTTAGGTGTGGGCTGATTTTTGGGTTGGGTTGTGGGGAGGTTTT
>VZUA01086290.1:0-30376 GCA_013401035.1 Horornis vulcanius
GAGAGCAGCACTGTGTATTGAAATGCCCTCCCTGTGTAATGTAATGCCCTCCCAGCTCTGCCTGAGTCTATCTCTCCTGCCTCACAGCCCCTATGAGCCCAACTCCAGGCCCCACAGAGCTCCCCCAAACTGATGGGATGTCAGTGGTGTGATCCAAAGCCCATTTGTGACCCGCTGCTGTGGACTCTGCCTTCTTTAGAGCCACCCACCCTGATGTCTGCAATCTCTTACGAAGGCCAAAGCAGCCGAAGGACGGCACTGCCCTTGTGCTGTGAACCATCCTGCACTGGGCTGACAGTGCCCGTAGTGCAAGTTAGATCTGCACCTGGGAGATGCCCTTGTCTTCTAGGTTCAAGATGGGCTCTCTGAACACCATCCACCTGCCACCTTGCCCTGCCTGGCCTGCTGGCTGCAGTTGAGGAAAACATCAAACTAGGGAGGGAGAAGACTTCTATATGTCTTGGTATTAATACCCTGACCTGGAGGAAGTGTGCAGAGTGGAGACATGAGCAGAAACTATGTCTGCAGTACACCTGACCGTGGTGTCCCTTGCTGGTACATTACTGGGAAACTGGCTTCCTTTTTCTGCTCCTATTAAAGGCAACAAAACATAGGTTTACTCTGAAGCGCTTAGTACAGAGCTGTAGGACTGGCTGTGGAGCAAAGCTCCCTTAAGTCACTTCTCTGTTAGTATTTTACAGGGAGATAGCTAAACCCAGCCATCCCATCGTGTGTGCGCATTGCATTCCAGTGGGGGGGATTGCATTTTGGTAAACACACCCTGATGAGCTTTGGTTTTAATCTGAGTTTTAACCTAGTTTTCTGCCTCACAGCATGTGAGGATCCCAGTAGTGGCATGGCACTGAGATGTCTGGAGTGAACATCCCTCTTTAGACCTAGCTTGGATGTCTGCTGCTGCTGCCCATACTCTCCCATTACTCTCCATCTAGTTTAAAGATAAAGGGATATCTTCTCATGCCATACCCATGATTTTGGACTGGTCTTTGGTCACTTTATGTCACTGTCAAATTCTCATTTCATCCTCTGCTCCAAATCCACCCCAAGTGTTCCCCGTCAGCACTGGTGCTCCTAGTATGTCTGATCTTTTGGGCTGCCTGGTCTGGACTAAGTTGGGCAGCCCTCTTGCTGTTTTGAAGAAGGAACCTCACTGCACAGGCAGAGGCTCTGGAAGGTGTGCTCTGTGCTGCAGTGGGGACGGAGGGTCCCAGCCCTCTGAGCCAAGAGTGGCTTTGCTGTTCTAGACTGTTATCTGCTGCAAAGGAGACAGTTCATCCTGCGCCATCCTTCCACCCCTGTGTCCCTTTCCCATCCTCACAGTGCCCACAGCAAGTCTTTTGGAGGGATCTTCTCCCTCAGAAATACCATCTTAGGCCCACTGTCATTTATCTGATTCAGATTAAGCTTCTTTCTGCTTTTCTCTTTCTGCTGTTGACACACAGAAGAGTGATACCCCCACAGGGGAGGGTCCGGATGTGCTCCAAATGATGTCAGCTTTGATTTATTATTGTTTAATATCATGTTGCTTACTGTTGCCATTTCATGGAGTTAGCTCAGTTTGGGAAAGACTGCTATTCTTTGGACAGGACAGATGGTCTGAAAATTAATTTTTTCCCTTGCCTAACTAAATATCCAAGGCAGACTGTTCTGTCAACAGAGCTTTGCTCAGGCAAGATCTTTCCTTGGCAGAAGTGGTGGGGGAGAAAGGGAGGGTGATGGAGAGAGCAAGAGGGGGATGTGTGCGCTCTACCACAGTTGAGGTTTCTCAGTTTGTCTCCTTGTCTCCCCTCCACAGAACCTCCTTCCACTCTTCCCAGTTTCCTGGTGGCTTAATTCAGAGTTACAGCTGGGATGGGGCCAGTGCCAGACATTGCAGGGAAAAGGGGCAGGAAATGCAGCTGCAGGAAATTACAAAACAACCTGCTCAGATATGTCATTTTGTCCCTGTGAGTCGGGGCTGGGTTGTATTTTGGACGAAGAGGGCATAGATCTCTTACATTTTTATTCTATCTCATGTAGCTCTGGATGTTCTTTTTTATCCATTGAAACATCTGATCCTTTCGTGTTTCCTGCAAAGCTCTTGGCCTCCCTGATGACAATGATTTCCATCTGTGCTCTCACTCAGATCATTTCCAGGCTCCTTTTGGTGACCATGTGGATTCACAGGGATCTGGGCTCCCGTTTTGTGAATGAGCTCAAGGGAATGCTGCTTGAACTCTTGCTGCCTCTCCAGCTCCACAAAGCTCGGCTCCCTGTCCTGCAGTTGGCCTGGTCAGTGTAGATGGATCCTCATCAGGGTACCTGGGTTCTGTTGTGCTTCCTGCCGGGGTGACAAGCCAAACTGGTGAAGTGTTCAGAGCAGAGAGAGGAAGACTTCAAGCAGAAGGAGAGGAAGGCTCCCAGAACCACATGCTCAAGCCAGCCCTAGTTTCCACCTTAGCCAGGACCCTACCTGACACACACTTTACTTCTCCAGTGTCCACCAGGAAGAGAAAGAATTCCGCATTTGTTGCCACTACCACTTTTAGTATGCAGCTCTCAAACACATAGACTTATATCACCTCAAAATATTTGCTTATTTTGTTTGGCATGAATTCTAGAGGACATAACTGTGGGTTTCCGAATATTTAAGGCCAATGTGTTATTTATAAGCCATGTCGGAAACATCCTGAGCATGTGGATTTTAGTGAGGAGAGTCTGGGTTTGGTATGTCCACACACCTCAGGTTTGCCATTCTGCAATGCTGTCTGTGGTGATTGCATTTGAGGTTAGCAGTGTCTGTAGCGGAGCTAGACTCATTGCATTCTCTTCTCAATATCTTCAAACTACTGGCAAACAGCAATGAAATTATAAGGCAGGTACTGAAGGACTAAGTGAGATCCTGCTTTTGAATCCCTTGCAGTGGCCCCCGTTAAACTCCCAGAAGCTATCACACCCCTGTTCCCTACTCTCCTTTGGCCCTCAACAGAGCCCTCACCATTTTTATCTGAGATGGTGACCACCATCTTTGGCATAACACCCCAACCTGGAACTACATCCCCAGGGAAGAGCAGGAGGCAGAGAACTGAGCCTGCTCCTCTGTGAGCTCCTCTGTCCACCCATCCCTCATGGTGTTTAAACAAGGCTCATCTCCATGCTGGGTGCCACAGCATCCATCTTCAGCAGCCTTTCCTCCAGGATGCACAATCCCTGCAGCACAACTGCCTGACAATTAGCCAAGAACCAGAGCAGCTCCTTTAGCCCATGTTTTCCTTCTGCAGGAGCAATTAGGCTGCTCAAGACTGTCTTCAGTAGGCTGATGTTATCTCCACCATGACGCAGGCAAGGAGCCCTAAGCTCTTGTGGTAACTATGCCAGGGTCACAGAATCATAGAATATGCTGAGTTGGAAGGGACCCACAAGGATCATCAATTCCAGCTCCTGGCCCTGCACAGGAGTATTAAATTTCTCCCCTCTGCCTGTGTTCCTCTACCTGCAAGAAGTCTTCCAGTTATCTCCAGCCAGTGGGCAAAGATTTTCCTTTAGCAGCACCAAAGATCAAGAAAGCCTTTCTGCTTGAGTCAAGCCTGCAAGGCCTTTTGGAGATGTATCCTGCACTGCCTGCAAAAGCCGTGCTTTTCCTGGCATGTTGAGAGCAGGGAGCCACTCTGGCTGGTTCTGTAGGGGAGACCCTTTAGCTTTCCAGCCAAACCACAAAAGGTCTGACGTTTTGCTGCCTGCTAATTGAGACAAGATAAGTTTGCATCAGGGATGCCTGTTCCTGCTGACACTGTCATGTCCAGAGGGTCTGCTCTGCTTGGGTGTTAATTGTGTCTAGGAGCACTTCCAGCCACTCTCTGTCACTGCCCAGGGAGAAATGATCTCTTCCCTGGAAAGCTTTTACCTAATTAGACAAGACAGATAGGCAGGGAGACAGAAAGAAGTGGCAAAAGCCTTGCCCAGGGCCACATGTTGGGTGAGTCGTGGCAGCAGGACGCTCACCACATCTCGTGATATTTGCACTATGGGTATACATTACATCCACCACAGGGATCAGGCACAGCACGGTACCAGAGCCATCCCAGGGTCCACCTTCCAGCCCACCTTCCCCCTGCACCCATGGTCTGCATGAGTGTACTTCCTTCTCCTGGCACAAACCTCAGCTTGGCAGGGAAAACCTGGCTTGGCTGGGAGCGTGGGTGGAAGGACAAGGAGGTAATCCCTGACCAGCCAGCAGCCCTCAAGAGCAGATGGAGGGTTTGGAGCATTGTCTGCAGTGGGTGGTGACATCTGGGCAGAGGAAGGATGTGTGGCCCTGGAGCCTGGGGCTCGAAGGTGGTGTGGTCAATGCTGGTGATAAACATGCAGCCACAGGAGGGATGCGGTGAGCCTCTCCCATGCACTGGTGGTGGGTCCCCTTCCCAGAGCAAAAATCACAGCACTGATCACTGAGCCTGGGGTCACCTCTCTGCTGCTGTGGTGTCTGATGCTGCATCAGTCACCAGAGAGAGAAGACCAGGCTCAGGCTCCACACATGACACTGATTTCATTGTACTCCCTCTCCACCTAATGTGGAATTTGTCATGGGTCAAAGAGGCCGGATTGGCACCTAAACTGTTCCTTTGATACCTGCCTTGCCTTGAATGGCTCCAAAGTAAAATTAACTAGACTGCCAGTGCTTCTCTGTATGCTGTGGAACACATTCTCATAGGGCAGCAAGACACCCCCAGACCTGTCCTGATCTCACACTGGCCAAGGCTCTACCCCATATCATCCAGTTTTGCTGCAGAGTTGGGATGTTTGAGTGACAGGACATGGAAAGAGACCAGTCCAGGCTAGGGCCCTTCTTGAGGAGATGTTTTATTCTTATACTCATGATTATTTGGGGTACATCAAGATCTTTAGTTTAACAGCCTGGAGAAACAGTTTGTATCTTATGGTGACTGCAAGTTCTCTAAACAGCAAGCCAAGGTCTTGCTAAGGAGGAGAAGGGCAGGAATGAGAGAAAATGACCCTGAACTGTGAGACACGGAGTGGAAAAAAGATGCTTATTTCAAGTGTTTCAGCAGAGTTTCTTCTAGATCCCAACAATCATTTGGGAGCTGCTTGCTGCTGCCCAGAGCCCAGAGAATGGGAGAGGAGGCAAGTTAGGAACAATGTGTTTCCAGCAGGCTGGGAGGATCATGGTTCCTGGGCTTCAGATTCAGCCTGATTTGCAAGCCATTTCAGTGTATACGTTCTCACATATTATTGCCCCCAGGACTCCTAGGTTTTTTTCCCTGTTCAGCAATTTCTGATGTTTGGGATCACCCAGCATTTAGCTCACGGGCTTTGTTCATTGAGGAAAGTCAGCTGGGGCAAGAAACAAGGGATTTCACCTTTCTCCCTGATTAGATGAAGCAGTCCAATGCAATTAAGCAGCTTAGCTTAAGGCAACAGAAGCCATTACTGCTGGGCTCCTCTGCTCTGCTTGAACTCTGTTATCCACACCAAAAATGTCAGAGGAAAAAAAATTTTCCTTCTGTGCCTGGCGTCTCCGTGGCGCTGGCTGAGTGGCAGGTGCATATCTGAGATACCTCTATGTGCATCTATCTGATCACCTTCTCTCCCTACTTCAGGCTGTCTCATTTGAGGTGGGGTGGGAGTCAGCCTCATAAGAGAGAAACACCTGGCCAGTTGTGACTTTCAGCCCTCTTTATGAAAAACCTCCTTGTTTTGGCAGCCTTCCTCACTGTCAGGGACAGAGCTTATCTTGGCTGCTGAAGGCACTGTGCAAAAGTCTCCACCTGCCCCTTGGGTAACAGCAAGGGTTGGTAAGTGTTGATGAGGACTCCTCTGAATTATTTGTGTTTTTTCATCCTCCTTCTCCACTAGGCCTGCACCAGAGCAGAGGGGATGCCTGGAGAAAGCGTGTAAAGCACTCCACTTTTGGGATAATCCTGTGACTTTTTATCTGAGCCTGATCTTGACATGTACTGCAGGGTTGGGAGGGGGTTTGCAGACTGGCATAAATACTGCACAGACTATTCCCTTCGCTTATGAATATCTATGCTGCAGTCTCACTCCCCCTTGTTTCAGCAAAAAAATGTGTAACATTCACAGAAGAAGAGACGCACACAGAGATGCATTTGTGTACATACATTCATACACATCTGTGTAGTGCACAGAACCGATCCCTATACCCATCCCCAAACACAACTGAATCTTGAGGGCAGGGTGTATTCACTCCTGTCCAAAACCACAGACCATCTCTTCCTTCACAGCTGGTCCCATCTGATTTCCTATTTACCCAGATGTCACTAAGCATGGCTCTACTACTCAGACAGGTTTCCCAGTAATAACTCATTGTGAGTTTTTACATTCAGGTGCTGTTATCAACCCATTCACGTATTAATAAAGAAAACTAAGGGTCTGTGCTTAGAAAGAAATCTCTTTCCAGTGAAAATGCCTCCTATCCATCTTGCTGGTTAGAAAGTCCTCAGTGTCCATTTGGCCCAGCAAGAGTTATGGTCCAGTAATTGCTTCCAGATAAATAAGAAGGTGTCCCAAGCTCTCTGAAAGAGATGTGGGCACTTCCATAGCACTTCAAACACCACTTTTGCTACTGGATATGAAGAGTCCCTGCAGGAGATGTTGGCATATATCACAGCAGCTGCAATGTGATTCTTAGGAGATCAGAACAGCTGAGCTTGAGAGACAGGGTAGAGAGGGCAGAGTCTGAGCCAGGAAAGGGTATGGAGATGGGTGGAGGTAAATACACACCAACACAGACTCCTGTGGACATAATAGAAACTGCAATTATGGAGACACCTCTCTCTTTCTCCTAACAGATACAAGACTCATGCTGCGCCCCAGGAGAAGACCAGAATGGACTGGTTTGGCTTCAAGGTGAGCCTCTGTGAGAGGATTAGGTAGAAATATGAGCTCTCATTCTCATGACAGACCTCTAACTAGAATTGAAGATCTCGTTCCTTTCCTTGAAGAGATTGCAATAAACCACAGAATCTGCTGCCACATAGGTAGAGCTTCTCTGGGCTGCCAGGAGAGCTCTCTGGTGGGCTAGATAACTGTCTGCAGGAGCAAAAGAGCATCACAAGCCTTCCCATCTTCTGTCTCACACATGAAGGCATTTCAAAGCCGCTTTCTCTGGCTGTGATACCTGGTGAGCAAAATAAAACACTTGCGTTACATTCATGCTTCTGCCTGTGGGAGAGGAATGAGGAAAGGTGTCCCATAGGGCAGATGTTAGTCAGACTGCCTCAGGTGCTGCCAGGAGGTCTTCAGACACCACCACCATAGCTTGTGTAAGGAAGGGAGCAACTCCAAGTTTGCGTCATTGTGGGATGGGGGTCATAGCTGCTGGTGTGGAGTCTGACGTTTGGGGAAGAGTCATCAAAGCCTCAGAAGTGGGAGAAATGTCTGGTCCTATAAAAATGACACATGGATGGGGAAGAAAAAGGAAGGCCTCTTTTTGTGAAGTGGTGTAGGAGTGGACTTACCTTTTCACTTCAGTAGGTAGCACTTTATCCTGGGATGGACAATGATGGTTTCATTTCTGAAGCTGCTTGTCCCTGTGTTCCTGCAGACACAAATATTCTCCCCAATGCTTTTCCAAGATAGAGAGGAAAGTGACTTCATGGCATTCCTTTTCTGACTGTTTCTCTGACATGTGCTTTCTAAACATAGATCTAAAAATCAGAAAGCACCAGGAGAATTATGGGTTTCTACACCCTATTGTGCATTATAATAATTATAATTATTGTAAATACGGCCCAGACACTGTAATTTTCTGCTCTCCATTGGGCCTTTCTTTTTCATTTTGTTCTTCTTTTTATGACTGTTTTCTAAGAAAGTTTTCATATGTCACCTTATAGATGGGAAATGGCAGAGTCAGCTCTTAAAATAAAAGGAGAGGAGTGTCTTGGAGGGGATGGAGAAAATGATGAAAAGGGAGTGAGGAGAGGGAAATGTCTTATAGTCTGTGGTGAGGGCACCAGAGGAGACAATCAGGAGACCTAGTGCTGTACCTAACCTATTGCCAGCTTGCTGTGTGATTATAGGCTCCATCTTTGTACTTGTTTTGGGTTGTGGAAGTCTTATCTCTTATCTCATTGCCTGGCTCAGCAACTATTTGATTGTAAGTTTAGAGGTGCTGAGCATTTCTCACATGCAATGTCTGGTTTAAGTTACTGTAAGGAGATATGGTAAAGATATTTGAAATGGTGGAGTTTTTGCAGCATTGTTCAAGTACAGTCAGGAAAACCTGGTTTACATTTTGGATAGAGGGGTACACTATGGTACAGGCTCTGTTTCTATGCCCTGTGAGTCTCCAGAGCAGAGAGGTGGTTTAGATGTGTCCTCTTGCACAGGCGACTTGATCCTCTTCCTGAGGACATTAAGGCATGGCATAGAAACATGGAGACTGAGAATCAACTGTATCCAGTATTTGTCCCAGCAGGAAATCAGAATGTGCCCAGGGTATGGACTTAGACATGTAAAGCAGAAATTGTTCCTACATCTCGGGGAACAGACACAGGTAACGCCACCCACCTACAGTCAGCTGAGAAATGAGGAAAGAATTGATGCAGAGAAACAAAATATCCAGACACCCTGGAGTCAGGATAGAGAGTTTACACTGAATTCAGACTGACTTGGAGGAAGAATTAGAAAGAAAATGGAAAAAGGTAGAATAAGATGGATAAAACCTGGGGGATATAGTGCAGTTGACAGTAGGAAAACAGCAAAAATATCTATGTGATGTAGAGAATAAGAAAGAGGAAGACAGACATAGGAGAAATCACCTGGAATGAGAATCAGTGTTTTGAAATAATGAGCTGCGTTGAAACATCACCACCAAAAACACAGCAGAGATTCAGACTGAACTGCAATGATCTATCCAACTTTTGCCCAAACAGGAGCAAAGTAGTTTTGAGAAATCTCTCACTGAGAACTTGCACTTCTTCCTCATCTCAAGAGTCTTCACTGGAGGAAGAAATTAAAAAGCAGAAAAATTCATTCTGCCACACGACCAAGGGAACTTTGCTTTTGCATAATTGTAAGGAAAGTAAATGAGTCTTCCTGGGTGACTTTCTACCAAGGGTGTAAGGTTTATAGTGTGGTCTAGGAGTGTGAGACATGTAGGTATTACTCTGCCAATGAAATCAGCCAGTGCAATCAGGATTTTGGCTTCTAATTCAAGGCTGGATAAGTGATTGACTGTAGCCTGAAAGTGGGTTAGTAGAGTTTAATTTCTGCCTTTTCCACTGTCCTTCAGTAACCTACTGAATCACTCTCTTAGTACACCAACTCCAATCAGTTGCCTCACAGAGGGTTTCCTTGATGCTGAATTTGCTGTTTGCAAATGCCCAAAAATCTTCTGCTGAAAGAAGGAACGTTATCCCTTTGCTGTGTGGGTCAAGAAGTTTTTACAAGAAGGTCTGTGTATTTGCCTCTGGCTGTCCATAAATACAGTGCTACTGCAGGCAATGCAATAGGCTGAGCACAGCCCTGTGCATTAAGAGGAACATTTGCCGTAGTATTTGGAAATAAGTCAAATCATCTGTTATCTGCATTTCTTACAAATACCACAGATTCCTTACATTTGTGCCTCCACCATTCCAAGCTGTTGCTTTGACTTGCTAATAGGTCTCTGTTGTAAAAAAACCCATGTTGTAGGTTTTTTTTTTTTTTTTGGTTTTTTTTTGAGTTAGCAGTGAAATAAGAAAGGAGCAAGGACATGGAGTCTGCTGGATTCCAGGAGGAAAGGTCTGCAGGGCTCCCAGAGGGAAAACTGCCAAGCAGGTATTTATGAAAAGAAGGTGATCTGATTGAATTCAAGACTGTATTACAAACTATGTGCTTATCTGGAGTCAATTGGCAGTTTCATTGAATTAATTGGAGCAGTGCTGATTTATATCTACTGAGGGTTTAGACAATTCTACATAAACAGCTCTAATGAAGCCCCTTTCAAGGCACCAAGAGTCTGTACCAAGAGATAAATCTTGAAGAGCTATAGGTCTTTGCCAATTGTCTTCCAAAGTCTGCTCTTCCTTGTCACTGTAAAGAATGTATGGAGCTTTCCTGATCCAGGTCCAGCCAAATCACTTTCCATTGATCTCAGCTTTACTGATACAACTCCTCCAGCCTGTGTTGAGCCACTGCTCACAATTAAAACCAGCAGCAATCATAAAGAGCTGGATATTCACACAAGCAGCTGCATCAGTGAGAGATGATGCATGGAGCTAGGGTCATGTGCCAAATTCTAGTTTGACCCGTGGAGAAATATACACCAATGGAGTAGGATCACTGAGCCTTGCTCTCTCAATTTGGGATTGGCTGTCTTTTCAAGAGATAGGTGTTCAGCTCAGGACAAGGTGTTACCATGTTCAGCAATCACCAAGGCTTGTGGAAGAGAGGACGGAAAAAAAAGTTGTAGCTAGTGCTGAGCAGGTGTTAAGAAGAAAGCTGGATGAAAAGTGCCTGAGGATCCCTGTGGGCATGCAGAGGTAAGGATTTAGCCTCTCAGACAGTAGCCATTCTTTGTTGGGCTCACACCCCCTTGCCTGCAGACCTGTCTGCAGTGTAGCAGCAACACTCAGCAGCCGTCTCCCCAGCAGTGGCTGGAGCATGGTGGATATGTGTACCCACCACACAAGACTGCCAGAGGGCTGTGTGGCATCTGCCGCACCTGCCTGGGTCCTGGGTATTTGTGTTGCTGAGAGCACTCCAGAAGAGGAGAGCGTGAGGATGTCCAGAATAGGCAGCTGGCAGTGTAATTTCAGCAGGGGTAGGTACAAGGTAATGCAACATGAAAATTCAATTTAAGCTACTTATGTAACATGACAGGCCCTAAATTATTTATTTCTTACTCAGGAAAACATCAAGGTCCTTTTCAGGCTCCTTAAGCAGTAGTGATCACAATAGCTAGTGCTGAAAATGCTGTATTATGATACCTTCCTGTGAATCAAAATTATGTCTACATTTGAAACAATGTACTCAGATTTAGTCATTTTTCTGAAGGATATATCAGAAATAGAAGATGTCTAAAGATAGTTGATAGAAATTATTAGAAGACCTAAAAGGATTCACAAAGAAAAGTTTAGGACTATTATTTTAGTGAGAGAGATGTGACATGGGAATGAAAAGAATATTGTCAGAGAGAAGGCACATAAGATCCTGGCATTTACTCTTTATTAAAAAAAGCAAAAGATCATGACTTAAAATACTGTACCTGAAATGCTAATAAAGGAACACACTGCATTACTCAGTATGTAACCTGTGGAATTCACTGTGTGAAAGCACGACTGGGGCCAAGAGCTTGGGAAGTCATTACTCTCACATTTTCCATACAGAAGCAATAAAAATATCATCCACCCCTACACCAGCTGGGCTAAAAACCTACATGGGATATAAATCTTCATCTTGCATGACAATAATTGCTGTGAGCTAGACGAGGAAGCTTATTGCATAACTGCCCACTACGAGGGTTTTACTACCTCCCATGAAGCGTGTGGTGCTAGCTGCTGGCGGAGATGTGCTGCTGGCAGGGATGCTGCTGCTTTCCCTTACCATCCCTCCTGTTACCATGCAGCCTTTCCTCTGGAGCAGGTCCTTTGGTTGTGCTGGGGACATCTGCATCAGCAGGACAGATGGCCTTCTTTGATGCTCTCAGCAGTGAAGGTTGTATTTGGCGTGTGTGACATTGTTCTGGTGAGTTGGCTGAAATGAGCCGTGCCTCTGGCCTTGGGAGGTGGGAAAGCTGGGAGTCATTCCTCTGGCTCCCTGCAGTGGCAAGCTCCATGGGTAGGAGTCAGCTGCAGGGAAGATGCCCATCTGCTGCAGACATCAGTATTCCCTTGAGACAGAAAGTTCTAGGGTGAATCACTGCCACTGTGAGTGGCCACCACCAGAAAGCATGAAACAGTACCCTTAGGCAGCCAGCACCCAGACTGTGAATTGGTCTGGAGAGAAGGGCTGGAAGTCTGGCCCCAAAATTTGGTACAGAGCTAGTGCAGAGAACCAAAGGTTCTGGTGTTCAAAGCTGATGCCTGACCTGGAGTTAGGGGCAATAAATTTGAGGGAAGTTGTCTTTGGAAAGGCTGATTCAAAATGTGAGTGCAAGAGGAAAGAGGTGCTGTCTCCTTGCCAAAAGATGGTTTATTACTCTTCATCCCAGTATGACCAGGTGCAGTCGAGAACAGGACTCTGCTGCTCAAGGCAATGTCCATAGAGATGAGCAGATGTGAATCTAACAGATGTGGCTTTTTCAATGTCTAGAAGTGAAGAGGAGCCAGGGGAGCACCAAGGCTGCGGGTTGTCCTAACATGCCAAAAAATGGACCAATTATTTTCTTCTCAGCCCTTGCCTGCTGATTTTCAGGGCAAGACCCTCAACTTTTTCATGTGAAGAGTAATTCTGAAATATATTTGCAAATCAAATAAATTGTTCTTTTTATTATTATTTTCTTACAGAATGGATTCTCATAGTGTTTCCAGTCTGGGGATTTCGGGTTTTACGTTTTTTATTTCATTTACATCCTGGAATTTCAAAGCATCAGTTAAAAGTCCTAATTCATGTCCTTTTTTTATTTTACATTGATTGCTGCCTGTTTTAGGGCATGATATGACAAGAGATTTGAAGCCTTCAATTCTTCTATTTTTAAGAACAATTAAGGGCAGCTGTTATATAGTACTAATTAAAAAAATCTTATCTTTCTCCACAGATCAAAGTGACTTTTGTTTGTAATGAAACAGTCTGACAAAAAGTCAAACACAAAAACTGTCACACTGCTTCATTACAAAACAAACAGGAGACACTTTGATCTGTGAAAAAAAGATAAGGTGTTTTAATTAGTACCCAATAGCAGCTGTCCATCATGATTTAAGAAAGGAAATAAAACAGCAATATTTCAAGTCTTTCATATGGTGATGGCATGCTGGTGCTCTCATTAAGTTAAAAAGCATTACAATGAAAACTGCAATAAAATTTTGAGTTTCTTAAGTTTATGAATATGTATTTCTCAACCCAGAACAAAGAAGATGCCCATATTGACATATTTTGCCAGGGAAATTTCCACAGATACCCATATCTGGTTATTAAAAACAATACATCTAATATAAAAATCTTTTAGGACAAAAAGTTGTGTTTAAAAACATTCCAGCCTGCTCTGTCTGAAGACACTGGTTTCAGGTGTAGCCATGGCAAGCAGGCTCATGGGGATACAAAACTAATAATAATGAACCCACCAACATCCTNCAGCTTCACCAACATGCTGCTGGTACATCTGCAGACAGGTGCAGCGCAGCACTCCAAGACGTCACCTGGTCAAGTCACTCTGGCCTTACAGCTCGGCCCTTGGCACCCTTTTCACTGCACCATGAAGCCACATGCATTCCTGGAGGTGTTTGGGGAAGGCAGATGAGCTGAGGTCTCACAGATAGTGCTGGCTGTTACGAAACAGCAACTAATACCAGTCTTCTCTTCAAGGAACGAGGCGCCCTCTCGGTGCAATCCTGCTGAGCTTTTTCGTGTTCCTGGTCCAGGGCAAGTGTTTTGAAGCTGGCCATGTCAAATGTTGCCAAAAGCAATGCAAGTCTGCTCTTAGAAAAACAATGGTTATCTATCTGTAAGTATTTCCACTGATTCTTCCTGGCTCTGTGTGTTGTGCAAACCTGGTGAAGGGAAACTCCTGTCCCAGGGAGCTGTACTAACAGTGGGAGCATAAACTGCAGGAGGACCCCATTGCTGCTAATGAGGTCAGTGTGATGGATGACCAGGCAGTGGGTGAGCATGTCAGAAGGTCAGTCAATGGTCTGAGGTATGGAGTTCGTTTTATTCTTCTCTTCCACTTTGCTTTTAGCAGGCAGTGAATTTCCTATAGGAACCCCATGGAAAGGGTCCTCAAAACAACATCCTGTGATCTCAGGGGCAAGCAAACATCAGTCTCAGTCCAATTCTTGAACGTCAACTCTGCCCCTTGTTCCCGGATCATTGAGAGCTGCTGGGCTCTTGTTTATCTCACCTTTGGTCCTGCTCTGTGTTTACAGTTAAGCTGTTCATTCAAGTGCCATATAAGTTTGTTAGGATTTGCTGAGGGAGCAAAGGTCTTCAAGCAGAAGATGAGAAGAGAGTAAAAACAGCCTCTGGCTGCCACACTTCTCCAGGGCTTGCTTCAGAGATGTTACTCAAGATGGGGTGGCAGCTAATAAGTACAAAAAAAAGAGCAGTAGTGGTAAGTCTGTAAGTAGTAGGCAAAATTTGGAGGCCTCGGAGACTCTCCTTTGTGGTTGTTTGTGGTTGGCTTCTCAGTGCCTTTATGAGGGTGATGATGCATTCATTGCCATTTTCCTTCTAGTATTTTATCAGTAATGGTTTTTATGGTTGCACTAAATTCTGAAATACAGATGGGGTGACTGCTTCTGCTGCCTCACCCCAGCCCTTCACGTTTACAGTCTTCCATATTTGTGTTATATCTGTGGTAGATAATACAAATAAATAAAGTGTCATGGGAAAAAAGTATACCTTTTGCTTGCAACAAATCACACGATTAGGAAAAAAAACTAGCTTCAAGGCATGTAAGGGCAGGTTTTTCCTCACTTGCTGGTATTCTACAGTAATGTAAGACATCCAAATTTAACATTTTAGTTCTTCAAGGAAGAAAACCTTGTCAGGTTGGGCCTTTTGGATAGGACCCTTGATATCTCTATGAGAAGGGTAGAGACCTCCAATCCTGTAAGAATCCCTCAGTTGTTGCTGTGACTGAAATACAGTGAAATTATTTGCGATGCAAGAAATTGCTGTGACTGAAATACAGTGAAATTATTTGGGATGCAAGAAATTCAGGGCTGTGGCTGAAAGACATATATTGCTTATGAGGTAAACAGAAGTGAGAGCCACTGGAGAAGAATGTTAACTCAGGCAGGGACTAAAAAACTCATCTGCATAATGAAGGACAGTAAAAATATTGTGTGAAGGTTGAAAACAAGTGATTGTTTGTACAATTTCAAAGGCACCCTTAAAATAATATTTATGAAGGGTCAGGAGAGGAAAATCCATCTGTTTATCCAGGAAGCCATACTGAGTAAAACAGGAAATGGCAACAACACCAGGGGTCAAGACCAGGTGTGGATGTCATGTTTCAACCACTTCCTTCAGGCTGGCAGTAGTGTCTGGGAAGTGTGGTCATGCAGGTGGCTTGGGCCTTGGGGTGTCTCTCCGATGGCAAGAGCAAGCCTAGAGAAGCAAGCTCCAGTACAGGCCAAGAGTTAGTCACAGGCCTGGTAGGCAGTGTGATGTAAACCTGAAGGATTAGAGCTAAGAGGCTAGGCTGAGGAGGCAGCTGGAGGAACTGAAGGAGTAAACATGCTGGAGTAGGAATTTCTTGTTTTGCTGCATTTTCCAGCTTGTGAGTCTAAGGAATCACAGCTGGGTTTGCAGGACTGGCCGAAAGTGGAAGCTACCCCTGTCCATGAAGTCCACCTCCACACCACATATGCCCCAGTCACTGTCCTCTGCACGTCCCTTCTTCCTAGGTTTGTCATTTTAGGGACTCAAGGATTCCTTATTTCCCATAGCCCATATAAATATGTTCCCAAATCACTGTCCCTTTCTCCACTAACCACCCCTTCTGCAGGTTCAGAAGGGAAGGACAACCAGTCCTTCGGGCATCAATCTGCTTCCTTTGCAGCCTTCCCCAGGTGGGAGAAATATCCTTACTCAGCCCACATGCTCTGTAGCCATGCCAGCCACAGTGCAGCTCCTCCTGAGGCTGCCCTGGAGCTGCCCCTTTGGTGGCAAGCTGCAGGACATTTCCACAAAGGCCCTCCTTTGCTTTTCCCCTCAAGACAGTCCCAAAGATCAAATAATCCAACACACACAACACCATGTTGTGGTGGAGTAGGTGCTGCTGGGGTTGCAGGGAGGGAATGGGATTCTTCCAACAAGGGTCCCTTCAGCCAGTTTTCTTATCTGCTTACTATGGGTACCCTTCCTTCTCCGAGCAGGTATCAAGAGGCGAGCCAGGTCTGGTGACCCAGCCATCATCAGTGTATGTGAGGGGTCTGTGGCATCATGCCACGTAATTCAGGTTGGCACTATTCACATGTGCAAGGCCTGCCCTCAAATCCCAAGGAACCCCTTTGGCCCCATGTTCTGGAAACAGCAGAGCACCAGGCCTGCCCTGTGCCTTAGGCCTTTTCTCCAGGATGATAAGCTGACTGTCCCATGTCTCTGGAGGCGCCTCACCCTCCATGCTGCAGTGAAGGCCCGAGGAGACCACAGTCATCTCTGCTTGGAGCTCAGCCTGGGCTCATGACTTGTGGCCTTGTACACATTTATCCCATAACCACAGAGGGCCTTGGCCTGGTCCTGTGCTCGACATGGAGAGCAGCATCCCATGTTGCTGTTTTATACCTCTGGCTGGGGATCTGCTTGTGTTCTGGTAGCTGGGTCTCCAAATGGCTCAATCCTCAATGGGAGAGGGGCACAAGTTTTCAGGGGTCATGACCTCCTCCAGGGTACAGCAGGAAATTTGTGGACAGGACATCACAAACTTTTTTCTTTCTTAACAAAAGTCATCTCTAGACGAGATTATGGGCTTTTGGCCTGCGTGGAACTTCCCACCTACTGGTTCCACAACTTAATTGAGAATTAGTTTTCAGCCGCTTCCTCTCAGCAGCCACTGTGAGAAGCTCTGGTCCATGAAAACAAAGCACTTGCCTTGGCCTCATGCTAGAGCTGAACATGCCAAGCAGATGGCCAGTCGGCCGTTTCTTCCCATCTCTTCAGTGGGGGATCGCAGGATGCTTTGATCATGTCCTCTGAGTGAGGACAGCTGGGCTGTAAATCAGGGTCCCTGCTGCTCTGAACTCTTTCGTCCACCCAGCCACCATAGAGAGGAGACATGTTTTTCCTTTCCATGCAGGGGTGAGGCAGGGTGAAACCTAGACCTGACAGCTGAGCCAGTAGACCTTTCTGTGCTGTTCACTTCTTGCTTTTGCAGGAATTTTCCACCTTAAAACCCCATCTAGCTTCACCTCTTCCATGCAAATAATATAGGCAAGAGGTCAGCTTATTTCTTGTGTAAAGAACAACCAATTACACTTAGATGATAAGCTGAAAAAGTGCCAAATTTCTTTTTATAGCTTCTTTATTGCTCCCTGTCTGTGTGTATAGAATGAGGAGAGCTGTGATTTACATGGTAACTTTGAGGCTGATCTGTGGAGACTGGGAATAGACCGAGATAATTTTAAGGCAAATGGGTCATAAAAAAATAAACAAACACTGGGTGGCTGCTGAAGCATGCATGCTGGCTTTTCCTTCTTAAAAGGCATGAAGGTGATGCACCTGAAGGCAGGACAGCAAATTTGGAGGGAAATTCGAAGGAGACTCAATATTTTGGACATTATCCAACCTCTAGCCAAAGCTCCACTTCTGCAATCACTTTTCCAATGAGGCTCATGACCTCTGTTAAACATGCCATAACCCTGGAGGGGTTGTGTTCAGTAACTGGGCTCTGGAACAGGCTTCTACTCCAGGCAAATACCAAGGCCCTTTTAAGATGGAATTCAATATATTCCTGAAATGTAGTGCCTGTGAGAACTGCGGACCAGGCTGGGTGAGCCCGGCAGCCCATACAGTCTCACATTCCTTGGCTGGAGACAGGTAGTGGATGTGTGCAATTCTTGTACAAATCAGGTCTACAGTCAACTGGATTTTTTCTTTCTCCAGCTGTCACTCTGTATTACCCTTGCCATTTGGAGTTTCCAGGTCTCTCTTTTCAGTTCCAGAGGGGTTCTGTCTGACGACAAAACATTAATTAGAGCCTCTATTGATACTATCACATTCATTTTGTGTCCTTGCAAATGCCAAGTAGGTGAAACAGCCTCCCTGTCTGTGCAGTCCCCAGAGGACTGCCGATCCCCTCTCCACATTCCACCTGGCGCAGGAAAACACTAGAGCATTAGAAAGACACCCATAAACTTTGTATGCATTTGTGTGCCCTTGGTGTTATAAACGCACCGTGCTCTACAACAATTTCTTTACTCAGGTGGCTATTCCATTCTCTCACATACAGGCCCAGAGAAGCTCAGGTTGTAGTCTAGGAAGACAGGGCTTTCCTGAGAGCTGTGGAGGAACTTTCCATCTCCTGCACCATGCTTTCTTGCATCAGCATAAAATCTTCAAGCAAATGAGACTGGCTTTTGGACTGGAGTCATTTCATTTACCACCATGTATTTGACAGTGGGCTAACAGGCTCCTTGCTTTGCTCGTGGCACTGCCACTGCTGCGTGTTGATCTGCTGACCCAGGTGCACAGAGAGAGGCTAAAGTTGCCATGGAATCTCCTTGCCTTTCCTTGGGCCTCGCTTCCAAGTTCAGCGATTAACAAGGAAGTGACCAGGTCCAGTGAGCCCTTGGCATTGAGGTTTGCTGGACCCTCTGGGTCTTGGCGGGCTGCACAGATGAGTTAGGGTTGCTTCTTCTTGGGACCTGCTTTATTCAAAGTTAGGTGAAGGGAGCGATTCTTTGGGTTGTGCCTACTGCCAACACTGGCTTTTCTGGTCACTGCTGTCGGACATAATCCCTACTCTGAAGCATGCTTGGAAGCAACCAAGCATGTTAGACAAATTGAGGAGCATTTTATCTTGTGGTTCTTGCATGAATGTGCTGCGGGTGTGAATTTTGAAGCCTTTTGGTCAATTAGAAAATTTCAGTCTTGTGATTTAGAATGAAGATGGAATGTGATGGTAGCACACAGGATGTACAAGGAAGTCACTACTTCCTCCCAGGCAGCAGTTTCCCAAAGAAAAACAGGACATGTCTGCCATGCAGAAAAGTGTAAACAGTAAGTTCTGCCCATATCCATTGGCCAGCGTTGTGTTTTGAAGAGGCAGGAAAACCTGTCACGCTGGTGCAGCTGCCCATGAGAGCAGGTGATTAGAGTACAATAGACAGCCCTGCAAAATCACCAGGCTGATGCCAGAATCCTGCAGTTGCTGTGAACCATGTCTGAGTCATGTGCAGGGTCCAGAGACTTCCCTTGTGGTGCAGAAAATGAGCAAGGTTTTCCTCTGAGTGTTCCATTTTTCCTGGTGCAAATTGTTGCTGTGACCTTCAGGTGCAGACACATCAATTATAAAACCACACAAATTTAATGCCTGACCCTTCTAACAACATACCAGCAGAGGGAACACACAGGAAACATCCTGAGCTATGAAAGAAACTCAAAGTCACTCAACCACACAAACCCAGGCAGAGTAGGTGGACCTAACAGCATACACAGGAGATAGCAACTGCACTGCACCGTGCCCTGAGGCAAGCCTGTCCGAGGGTGTGTGCAGTCAGTCCTTAGGCACCTACAGCCCTGCCACACACTCCCCTCCTGCAGACACTCAATGTTACATCATCACTCGATCTCAAGGGGTTGCTAATGAGCTTTGGGCATGCTCTGTTATTAAAAAGGACATCCCAGCAGCTGCATGTGCTGCTTGGGCTGGAGGTGAAGGGGGTACAGCTGAGAACCAGAATCCAGGGTGCAAGTGCAACACTGACAGACCTGCCAGTTTGTAGCATTGGTGATGTGCAGCCACACAGGTATGACACAGGTCAGCGCAAAGGCCAGACTTTGCTACCCTCTCCACTGACATGAAATTAATATCTATTCCAGAATTTTATGGGAATGACTGCTAGTCTTGTCTAAAGAAAAATTAGAATTAGCTTTCCAGTCTGAAAGGTGTACTTACTCTCTGTACTTAGGAATGAGAGGAGTTCAGGACTCATCTCTGGAGACTTTTATCCCACCCATAATAACATCACTTTTGAGAACTTTCCAACAGGACATTGGACAGCTTGCTACTGTCTGAAGGCTACAGATGGGACAATTCTCCTTGTAAATTCGTCTACCAAAAAACCCACACTGGTATGTAGCAAGAATTTTCAAAAGCTTTTCACACCCCAAATCCTACCCTGGGGTTTGGTTTTTATAAAGAAGTATTTGGCACTGGCTTGTATGAGTCTTGAAGCTTTCAGGATCTCAAGGTGAAGCCAAGCTGAGTCTCCTTCATGCAGCGTGCAGACACAGGACACAGAGATCCCTGTGCTTGACTGGACACTGTCTGCAGGCAGAAGGTGATCTTTACTGTAGGGATGAAGGAGGCCTGGGTGTATTTCTCATGGGGTCTGCACACCACTATTCTGGTTGTTGCCACACACATTAGGGAGCCAGCTGCTGCTTGGTAACGTGGGGCACCCACATCACCTCGGGCACTGACTCAGGCTCGCCCTAAGTGGTAAGTGAGGACGATGGTGTACTTTTCCAATCTGTTGTGACACTTCTGGCAGCCCCTATGGCAGAAAGATGCCTCACGGTGACAGATACTTGCTCCACAGGTGTGGCTCTCTGAACACCGCCTCCTCCAAGGCAGGCAGATCATGGGGCTTCCCGACAGAGTCCAAGGGCACGAGTGCACACACGTGGAGCTGCTCACATGTTCTGGATGCTGTTGTAGGCATGCTGGGCCATGTGGGGCAGGGAGCATGCTGGGGTTCACAGCAGTGCTGGTGTTTGTGGAGTGCTGCGGCTGTTTTGTTATTCCCCAAATGCAATAGTTTGCCCTAATGCTTGGGAATATTCTTGATGATGAAGTCACAGGGCCACGTGTGATCTTGACAAACATACAATCACAAACATACAAATATACAATCCAGGGCCAGGCTGTGCAAGCATTCAGGGCAGAAGGCATTTTGTCTTGGGAGATCTGTCATCACTCGACAAGTTAGATGTATTTGAGTTTCTGGTGAACTTATGTTCACATAAAAGAACAAAAAGACTTATTGGATCATACACAGCACATAAGAACATAGCAATGGCCTTGCTGGCTTGGACCCAAGTGTTCACCTGAACATTCACATAGGTCTGGGTGTGGGGACCCAGGAGGTCAGACAAGTTGGAGTGGAGAGGGATGAGGTGTGGGAAAGGATAAGACAGAGGCAGCAGGGAAGATATGCCCTGGCTGCCAGGCTTGAGGACACCTGGGATACCCAGCCCAGGGGTGCCATGAGTTGGTGGCATATGGGTAGGACGCCTGCATGTGTCTTCCTGACAGGCTGCAGCCCTCTGTGAACATGCACCAATTTCAAAGCAC
This sequence comes from Horornis vulcanius, assembly GCA_013401035.1. Classification (NCBI taxonomy): domain Eukaryota; kingdom Metazoa; phylum Chordata; class Aves; order Passeriformes; family Scotocercidae; genus Horornis; species Horornis vulcanius. Next base: position 21,140 of record VZUA01086290.1, read on the forward strand.
CACACAGCCACAGGCATAGATAGGAAAGAATAGTAGCTGCCAGGAGGCCAAGAGCCCAGAGTAACTCAGGAGCATGGACATTTCATTATTGCTGGGTTGATTTGGCACAGGGAAGAAATTTATAACCAACAGCAGGTTTGCCGAGCAGTTAAACAAAGCAGTGTAACAATAGGAATAAGCATTTCAAATATTTTGTTTTGCTTTGTAATTCCTTTCAGGCTGCTCCCAATTAAGAAGGGTAACTTTGTCAAGCATAAAGTGACTTCAATATGGTAGACAAATTCTCAGATCTTGATATTGAATTGTCCCCCCCTTTGCCTCCCTCAACAACAACAACAAAAAAACTCTTCCTTTTTTTTTTTTTTTTAATTGGCATGTGTGGACAGTAGAAAACTTGAGCAAGGGAACAGTTTTTGTCTCTTCTAAAGTAGCACATGGGTCCAGATCACAAAAATTTAATGAGGATAGAAGTTGCTCTTGTTTTTAAAGGGAAAAATTTTTAAGAGCAATTTATCAATAGTAAAATCTGTCCCAATGTGGTGCTTCAGATATTTACTCAGACACTTACTGAGAACAGTGCTGGTGTCCTGATGTCACAAATCCCTCTTGGTTACTGAAGATAGCTGTCTGATTTGCTCTCTTGCTGTGCTGGTGGCTAAGTGGCCTGTGCAGTTCCCTCTCCAGGAAGGTGCTTTAATAGACTGCACCTGACAGCCTGATTTACAAAGGTATTTTTGAGTACGTTCATGTGTCATGGTCGTTTGCCACAACAGAGGACTGGATGCAAAAGGTTCTTTCCACTGCTCTGCTCTGTTCTCAGACGCCCAGAATTCTCAGGAATGGTGACTCAACCTCTTCCCTGGGCAATGCTTTACAATCCTTCTGATGAAGAAATTTCCAGTCTAAATATTGAATCTGTACATCTCCAGGCACAACTGGAGGCTGTTTCATCTCATCCAGTCAGTTGTTACCTGGGAGAAGAGACCAGCATCCATGTGGCTACGACCTCCTTTCAGGTAGTTGTATACAGCAATAAAGTCCCCCCAAACCACCTTTTCTCCAGATTAAACACTCCCAGCTCTTTCAGCTGATCCTCATAAGACTTGTGCACCAGACCCTTCACCAACTCCATTGCCCTTCTCTGGACATGCTCCAGCACCTCAATGTCTTTCCTGTAGTGAGGGGCCCAGAACTGAGCACTGGATTCAAGGTGAGGCCTCACCATTGCTGAGTACAGGGGGACAATCCCTGCCCTGGTCCTGCTGGCCACACCATTGCTGATACAGGCCGGGATGCCATCGGCCTTCCTGGCCCCCTGGGCAGACCCTGGCTCATGTTCAGCTGCAGTCAGCCAGCACTCCCAGGTCCTTTTCTGCTGGGCAGCTTTCCAGCCACTCTGCCCCAGCCTGTAGTGCTGCAAGGGGTTGTTGTGACCCAGGTGCAGGACCTGGAACTTCACACTGTTGACCCTTCTAGAATTGGTCTTGGCCCATTGATCCAGCCTGTCCAGATCCTTCTGCAGGGCTTTCCTCCCCTCCAGAAGATTGATACTCCAACCCAAATTGGTGTGTCTGCAACCTGACTGAGGGTGCCTGATCTCCTCATCCAGATCATTGATAATCCAGATCATTGATAAAGATTAAACAGAGCTGTCCTCAACACTGAGCCCTGGGGAACAGCACTTGTGACCAGCCACCAGCTGGTATGACTCCATTCACCACCACTCTCCAGGCTCGGCCATTCAGACAATTTTTTGCGTGGTGAAGAGTGCACCAATCCAGGCTGTAAGCAGCCAGTTTCTCCTGGAGATTGCAGTGGGAATTAGTATAAAAATCTTTAGTTAAGTCCAGGCAGATACCTCTGCTGCCTTTCCCTTAACTTCTAAGAGGATCATCCCGTCACAGAAGGCCAGGATGGTCAAGCAGGACCTGCCTTCATAAACCCATGCCAGCTGGGCCTGATCCCCTTATTGTCCTGTGATGCTTTCAGTCCTAGAGAAGTTCAGTACTGTTCTCTGCTAGCAGAAAATTCCATGCAGACATCTATAATTTCAGAAAGATACAATGGAAAAGGCTGCTTCTCAAAATTGACTGGACTTCTGCTCATGGCTGTGTACTTAACAGCTAGGGTCTTCTTTTGGAGACAAGTGGTTTGGGGAGGACATAGCATTGCCGTTGGTAGCAGACCTAAAGAAGTGGGAGCTGGCCTGGAGGTGACAGATGCCTGAAGAACCTGTTGCTGCCTGTCTCTGAGAAGAGGAAGGTGGCAGTGATGCCTGTTCCTCGCCCTTATGCACAAGAACACCCAGCCAAAGGGATGAATACTAATCTTCCACCCTAGCGGAACCAACAGTGCTCACTGATCCTGTTAACTGGGGGCTGAGCTGCTACTTGGCATTTGCAGCTGCTGTTGTAAAATGGTATAAAGTCAACTAAGAGCAAACAAGACCCAGGTTCTGCAAAGCCCCCTGGCAAGTGTCCAGCTTTCTGGGGCAGAGACAAATGCAGAGAAACAAGGTAAGGATATGTGTTGACATCCCTGTTTGAGACTTGTGTCAAGGGTAGCACTAGCAGTATATTTTACCCCAAGCAGGCAAACACAAATGGAAGTAGGGGCCTACATGTCATTGCTTTCCTCTTCCCCACTTCACTTTCCAGGCCAGTTGCACATACTAACACATCCCCTCTTGACGAGAGAGTAGCCATCACAGGAGCAAGGCCATAACCTCCCCCATCATTAGCCTGGGTCCCCATTCTGTCTGAACAACCACCTTGGCTGGTCCATGGAAGAGGAGTGAGGAGAATAGTCTGCCTCCCTGGGACTCATGGTGAGCTGGTGAAAGACAAAAGGCTGCCTTTCTCATTGTCGCTGGAAAATTGCAGCTTATTCTGCTCTCAACTGTTGCAAAATTTCTGCATCAGCGTGACTCTCCTGACTTCAGTGGCACCATGGATGGAAACAACCTTCTTGTCACCGATGCAAAAACCATTTAGCTTCTGAAAACACCAGTGGGAATGTGTGGCCATTTTACCATCAAAGTAGTTTGTAATGGTTTCCTCAGGTTATGGATGGTCTCCAGACACTGTGTGATCAAGGTGGCCCTAGGCCTGTTTGCTGAGTGGAAGGATGTCACTATCCCTCCTTCATTCCCATTCTCTGGGATTTTCCCAGCTCATTTGACATGATTGGGATTCTGCCCTTGCCTTTATTGAACTGCACAAAAGGACAACAGATCACCAGTACAGGAGAATCCAAGAGCAGAACGAAGAAGTCTTCATGGATGCCGTTTGAAATTCCCAGGATGCCAGCTGGGTCTCCTCATGCTGCAACATGACAAACACCAATACAATGCTTGAAGTGTGAGATGTCACAGAACACCTCACAACCAGCCTGTCATCCTGGGTGAAGGGGTGGGAAATAGGAGAGTGCACTCAGCTTTCAGCAGTGCTGCGACAGGCTGGAATAAACCCCAGAGAATGACTCTGGATCTCTACCAGCGACCTGAGAATTTGGATCAGCACAGCAGAAGAGACAAACAGATAGAGGGGTTGCTGGTATAAGGGTTTCAGTATATAACAGAGGCAACAAGTCACAGCAAAACCTCAAATCTGTTAGTGAATATTTTTTTAAAAAGGACTCACAGAGAGGTAGGAGGTCTAGAAAACTTTCCTCAGGCAATACTCTGCCTGGGTTCCCACTTAAGCCTCTTTTAAAGGGGACCTACAGCACTAATGCAGAGACTGTACTCTAACAGCTGTCAGGTGATGGTGGGGTAAGGAGGGGAGGGAGTCAGGATCACAGGTTTGTCATGAGCTTCAGTGAACAGTGTCACTTTTCCAAGGTTTCTAGGCTTAATATTTGTTTTTGTGAGGGGGGCATGGAACTGAAGATGCATTGCATGACAAGTGTATGCACCTGTCTCTGACAGTTATTCCTGATACCAGGTTGTGTCTTATGCTGCTGCTGCTTTTGTCTCTTCATCCTCTGCTGCAGGTTTCCATGGCAGGATTTCAAAGCTTGAGAGAGCAGAGGCTGTCCTGGTTAATTTTCCATTAAACGTGTTAGGAAACACATCTCAGGAGGATGATGGTCACGATCTTTTATCAACAGCAATCATTAATTCAAGGGTGCCAGCAAATTCTCCATTTCCTTTGTCACTCCAAACTCTATCTTCACTTAACTCAAACCCTGTGCTACTTTTCAACCCTGCTGGGTTTTATTCTGCTGCTTCCAGTACTGCCTGACTCCTGGCACTAAGGGCAGCTGAAGGAGTTAAAGCAGCCAGCTGGCCAGGAGAATTCAGACATGCAGGAGCTGTCTAAACACACGTAGCAAGTCGGCTGGCTGGCACATGACCCACTGAACAGATCAAACAATGCTGCTAGGAGCCAAGAACAATTTCCAGTACCTGCTGCAGTGTCCATATCTTCCCTGGGTCCGTCCCCCTCCTTCCTTTTATGGCCAAGTCAAAGTCATATCCTCCAACGTTACTAAAGTGACACGCACCTGGTTCTGAGCACATGCGGCTCACAAGGTGACAGCTGCTCGTGCTTAGGCAAAGTTTATGCTGCTTATGTCCATGATGGCATTTGAGTCAACAGATTACTGGGGCTGAGCACATGTGCATCCACTGAAACTAAAGTGCCTGAGTCACACGGGAATAAAACAGTGCTTCATCTTGCATTGTTATATACCCCCTTCCCTTCCCTTCCCTTCCCTTNTAGAAGATGTGCCTCACACTAAACATTGACAAAAGAGACAAACACTTGGGGTAGCTGGTTTGCAGAGACACCAAAATTATCCTAAGCTATTGCATACCTTGTCAGTGCCACAGTACAAAAATCCCTGGCTGATGTTCACTGTTGCTAAGGGTAGATTTGGGATGCTGGGGTGGGCAGCTGTTGAGAAGAGTTGGGATGCATGTTTTGCCCAGCATTCCAGACGCAGAAAGACCAGAAAGGTGAACTCCTCTCACGTATTTTTTTGTGCAGTTTGTTTCAGGGAAACAAAATTCCTATTTCCCTACGATGCTGAGAAGCTTTGATCTAGTTTCCTGGAGGGATCCTTACAATCCCTTTTTCATCCTGTTTCTGAACACCTGAGCAGCATGAGGACATGTATGGTCGTCAAAGGACAGGTGGAATGTCTTGCTATGCAGAAGTTGGGGGGTGTTATTTTTCCTTTCACTTTTCATTTATATCTTTGAAGGATGAAAAAGGTCTTTTGTAGAAATTTCCTCACACTTGGGGTAGAAAGACATGCAGTGACTTCTTGTAGAAGCTCACACTCCATGCACGAACCCACATCAGTTCCAGCCAGCTAGAGGAAGATTTATCTTCTAGCTGAGATTTCTCAAATGCTGAAGAAGTCAAGGTGTGAGGCGTGATGTTAATCTCAAGTGATAGCTGGTCCTGTTGTTCCAGCCCTTGCACTGGGACACTTTGAAGTTAATGACTCTGACCTCTAACTTGGTTGGATGTAGTGTGGTAGTCCAGGGAAGAAAGGCCAAGATCTCAGCTGTTCTGGGGACAGCCTGTCCTGTGGTGGGGAATCTACACTGCGAGGAGCCTGAAAAAAATGTATAAAACATTTAAAGTTTGCATAACATATAAAACATTTAAAGTCTGCATCGTCAAATCATGGTGACAAAGACAACAGAGCAAGATCTTGCAGTCTACGCCACTGTAAGAGCTTGTTCTGCTGGATGCAATGTGTTTGCAACTCTGCACAGTCCAACGTCACTGCACACTTTGTTTTCCAAAGGTAGTGGAAATATTTTCAGTGACTTTGCATGAAGGTCTGAGCAAACTGGAACCTTATATCTACCTGTGTAGTAGTTAGGAGTTGCTCCTTTTTCCTAGGCAGTGACATTGAAAAGGAAATTCTGCTGGGATTGAAAACGATTCTGAAGGACAATAGGCTGCAGCGGCTGAATTCTGCCCTTAGCTGCCTGCTTTGCTTGTTACCACTTATGGAAAATAGGAAAAACACAAATTGGCCATTTGTGCATTGCTATCCTCTGCCTGCCCCTTTGAGTGTGGTTCTGGCAGTGTGATGGGCGAAACTGGAGAACCGGGATCAGGTTGCTGGGATTTTGACTGTGGCCAGAGCTGGTTGCTGGAAGGAATCGGGCATCTCCATTTGTCCTGGCATTACTGAAGTCAATGGGATTTTGGCCATAGTCTTCAACGGAGCTAGGATTTCATTGTGCATGCCTAAGAAAGCACTGTATCATACAGTTGTGTTGTCTGCCGTGACATTTACTGCTAATGAAATCAGTGTGCCCCATCTCCCTTGGATGCTTATCTATCTTTATAGGTCTTCACCTCTGGCTTTTTCCTCTGCTCCCTGCCACTCTTCTCTCTCTCTCTCTCTCCCCCTCACTCCTATCTGTCTGTTCTTGTTTCTGTCTGACACTGCTTGCTGTCCTCCCTTGATGTCTTCTCAGCTTGCTTTCTTGTGTACTCTGCAAGGAATGTGCCCACAAGAGGTATTTTTATTTGGCAGCCTGAGTAAGTTTTCTGTTTTGGCTGCAGGTACTGAGATGAGCAGCCAATCGAGCTGACATCTTCTGTGTCATGTTTTTAGCTCCTTCCATCTGATAGAGAAGATGACCTCACTGGCTGACTGTGTTGAGGAGGTCTGGTTGCAAGGGCAAAAAAAAATTAGAGTTAACCTTGAAAGAAACAACAGAATGCCTCACATGGGTTTTTATGCTATTTTGCTCTGATGTGGGGGTGTCACAAGGGATTCAGACCTTACTTCAACACAAAGGGTGTGCAAACACAATGAGCAATCCAGATACTGGGGAGCAAAAGATTTTTGCTAGGACTTTAGCAATAGGAAAAGGCTGCCAAAGGGGCTTCATCAGCTTCTGAGGAATGTCCTCCTTGGAGCAAGTTGTTCTCTGACCAACCTAGAGGTGCTGTATGGCTTTTCTCTCATCTGTTAAAGAAAGTGGAGCTGTCATGTGTCAGGGGTACAACTGATATGCTGCTCTGTAGCATCATATCAGGTCACAGTGGCCCAGTATAAATCAGGACAACACAGTTCATGATTGCCATGGGGGTGCTGAGCCCTCAGAACTGTGTGTCATGAGCAAGATCAATACAACACAATCCAAGACAAATTTAATGTCGAACTGATTTAAAGAAATGTAGGAAAATATTCTAAACATAGGATATTAAAATCTCCTCCTGCACTGATCTTTGAAAGGGCAACACTGGCAACCTGAGAGGACATTTTCAAGACATAAAATTTGTTGCTGCAAGGTCAGGGAAGAGCTAAGAGGAAATTGCGGTCTGAGCTATTATGAAACAAGGATCCAGGCAGGCCTGGAGAAAAGACTGGATTGTATTGCTTCTGTTGATGAAGTTTCTGAAAGCCTATCCTCTTAGCACACAGCAAAAGATAGCATCGAAACTGGCTGCAAGCGTAAAAAGCCACGCGGTGTTCTCGAGACTTTGCTTTGCACACTATCCTACCACCCTTCCCAGCTTTCCAACATTTGACGCTGGGAAGGAGCTGATCTCCAGAGGAGGACCATGATGATCAAGCTGTTATAGCAGCACGATGAGGGAGTGATCTGTGTGTATTTTGGGTAAGAAAGGGCCACTATGAACAGCTCTCACGTCACATGCCTAGAGATATAATCTCATTTTTCCCTCTCAGTGCGACACGAAGGAAACCATGACGCTTTTCCAACGTGATGTGTGCGTGTGCATGCACAAACCCAGCTAATTCTGGCCTATGCAGGTGCTGTCTCAGGCTGTGCATCCTTGCACGTAGTAACGATGGGGCGGATGGGGGTGTGTGCTGAGACAGCTAAACTGCTACGCTCTGACAGCTCCTTTGCATGTGTTAAAATAACATCACCCTTACTTGTTGTCTCTCCTCTTCTACTCCATCCCCTCACTCAAAAAAATCTAAAGGGAACAAGCTCTAGCTATTAAAATAGCTCCAGTCTAGCTTGTTCAGTCTATTTCAGGAGGCTGGTTCCATCCTGACACAGATAGAACACAGAGACGTTGTGGAAACCACAGCCACAAGAGGCCATCAGCCAAAACTAAATGCTTTCCCAGCGTTTGCCGAGTGGTTCATTCCCCCCTCTCCCTCCCTCCATCCCCTCTCCTGGCTTAAAATAACTGCTGGAAGCTGTTTGGTTTTGTTTTGTTGGATTCTTCTGCTCGCTGTGCTTAGTCTGGTGGCATTGAGAGGGAAAGCTGGAGGCACTTTTGTGGCAACAGGGGCTCATTGCCTTCTGGACTTCTAGGTGAGACCTTCAAAACTGTCATGGAAATGAGAGTCTCACAGGTATTTCTGGGATGAGTTTTCAAGGAGAAAGCAATCAGATAGGGCTACAGCAGTGATGATGCGTGGATTTACCAGTTTAGACCACGTATTTTGTCTCGTAGCCTTCGATTGACTAGAAAGGCAGTGGAGATGTAGATATAGGTTAGGGGAAACGTGGCTGAGGGATAGCTAAAGGCCGATGAATCAATCTGTAGGGAAGGACTAATTTTCTGGTTTCTGTGACCCTTCTGTTGCTAAATTAGGGCTTGTGACATGGAAATGCACTGCTTCACACCAGCTGAGGGTTTGCCCAAAATATCCCTCAGCTGAGGATCTGGATGATAAGACTGTTACAAAAACGCCATGAACAAGACATAAGTGCTTCATCTGGTATAAACGCCTTCCTGCCTCATCTACATCCAGTGTTCTGCCTGTCTGCTTGGAGCACCAATATTTTCTGCATTTTCTCACCTTCAGATTTGTAGGTGTCTTTCCAGTTCCTGCTGCTCCCTGGTGTTATCGTTTGTTCCATGGAGAACAACAAGTGACACCAGGCCTATTCCTCACTGGGATCAAAATTAGGGGTTTAGTTAAACCTCCATCCTTCAGTCTAAACAGCACCAGAGTTTGTGAATATTTCCAAATACCTGTTTTGAATTTGAAGGTGCCCTTAAACCTTAAGGAGAAGAGTCATGAACTCTCAGATCTTTACAAAAATACTGGCCTTATTTTCCCAAGAGATGTCAAATTGTGGGTGTGCAGATTACTGTGGGAAACTGCAAACATGAGCGGAGCCTTGGGACCAGATGGCTCAGCACCAGAAGCGTTCACAGGCAGCCTGGCTTCAGGGGTGAACCTTGGTGCTTGGCAAGTGAACTCCCAGGGCTTGCTCTTAACAGTACTAAACTCCAAAGTTTAAAATCATTCTTTCATTATGCAAACCTT
>VZUA01086291.1:1750-15897 GCA_013401035.1 Horornis vulcanius
TGTGTTCTTTCTGCTAGCAAAGCCCTTGCACCCAAACCCAGAAACTTTTCTGTTGAAGTGCAATTGTACTTCTCTAATCCTCCAAGTCATTCAATGCTACTTACAGCAAACAGGAAGAGGGAACTGCTCTGCAAATACCACTGCAGTTTGTCACTAAAACTTTCTGTATTTTGAAATCAACAACAACAATAAGTTCTATAAATTTAATAACAAAATATGTGTAGACCCTTTACAGCGTCACAGTCAGCATTTGGTGAATGGATGAAGTCAGTTATATGGCAGCACCTGTCAAAAGATGAAGGCTCTCTATTAATTTTAACTGCTGAAAGTCTGCAGAAAAGGACAAGAGCAAATAACTGAAGGAACAGTCTTAATATCTCTCAGACTGTTATGCCATCTGTATCTCCTGAAGAGAGCATTGGAAAGGCAAGGGAGAAATAAATATTTTCAAAATATCATGATTGACAGAGCATCAAGAACACAAAACCAGAAACCTCCTAGCAACAACTCACCAGACTGGAATCTTGATCATTTTGGGCTTCCTCTGATGAGGCAATAAAAGTACTGATACTAACCTTGAAAGTCCCATCTCTGGAAAGCTTGAGGCATTTCACATTATTTTCTCTTATGCTGAGAAGAAAAGAAGGAAAATCCAGGAATCCTGACAGAGTAAGCTCTGGTCTTCATATGAATTGAATATAAAATCACCAAAGTTGATTAATAATTTTGCACTGGTAGAAAACAGAAATTTAAATGGTATTATATTAGTTCATTTTACCCTGAAGAGACTTCCTCCAGCTGCGACACTTTGCTCAGTGCCATCTCTGCCACTTTGGAAACTGTACCATTATGAGTAAATACCTCTGGTTGCTTGCTGCTATGGACACACCTTGTCCACTTAACACCTCCAAATATCTCCCCAAAGCTAAAATGAGCTCGTTACTAGAAAAGACAGTATTTTTTTCCATTTTGTCTCTATAGAAGCAATGTGAAGAGACAGGTCCATTTTGCTCTGCTCTTTCACATTGACCACCATGTCTGGTTATCAGAGCTGGCACATGGAGCACAGCTGCTGCTGGGAATGGCATTTTGATCCAGATCACCCTTCTGGAACATGCTGCCATGGCTGTTTTAGGCTCTTTGGCACCTGAGAAAAAGTAAAAGGGCAAACAACCCTTTGTTCTCCAGTGGTGCAAGAGGAGGGTTGGCAAAGGCAATCCCTATTGCTCTCCCTGAAGAACTTCTCCCAACTGATTCGCATTCTAATCATGCCTGGTTGTTGTTAATTTTTAATTAATTTCATAGTTTACATCTGTGTAATATCAACTAAATGCTAGGTGGCTTCCCATTCTGCTGCACTTTAAACCACTAAACAAAATCACTAAACTTTGTTCCCTGGGCCTGCATCTACTGTAGAGAAGCATAAGACAAAGATAAAAAAGTAAAATGTTTATAAATAGCTTTAGAAATGGCCTCTAGGCCTCTGCCCCTAACTCTATGTTTCTTGGCTTTCTATGGGCAAACTAGAAGTGCAGCTGCCTACCACACACAGTTCCCTGGGGATTGCACCATGAGCTTCAAGCCACTGGAAGCAAGAACCTATAAAGACATGCCTGCACATCTGAACCCAGCATCCCCTCTGAAAAGGATGTGAAAGGAAGGCTGAGGCCAAGGGTTGTGCTGTCAGTTCAGGGATTGCGCCATGGGGAGGGCAGCACACGTCAGCTGAAGCCCCTGAGAGCCCCAGCTAGACAGAAGTGTCACCTCATGCTGTGTGTGGCTCATGTACAGCACAGTCACATCATCTGGCAGCACCGGGGTGGAGCTGCACTTGTGTAAGATCCTCAGAAACCACCAGAGAGATGAAAGGAGCAAGGAACAGAGGAGACTAAACCTCTCTTACCTACGTACTTTGCTTTTTCCACAGCCAGTATAAATTCAGACAAAGAACACCTGAGTGACTTCTGCTTAAGCACCTCAGACTATTGCTTAATTCAGGGAGAAGGAAGAACAGCTAGAAATCCAAATGTGAGATTATTTTTATTTTAAGAAACAGAACACGCAGAATACCTTTCTCCTTAAGCATAAAAGAACAAAAATAATTTTCTTGTTCATAAATTCAAGGCAATTTTCTATTCTGTTAAGCTTGTAATGACTTCCACACTCCAGCTTCCCTGATTTTTGAGTTCAAATTTGTTTCTGGTGCACAAAGATTTACCCTTCTTCCTCTTGTCTCTGTAATCAGTTCCAAGAACTACCTCAGTTCATTGGCCTTAATTCTTCCTGAAAATTTCTTCTTAATCAAAAGGATCCAGTGTTTTAGCTAGACAAGTTAATTTGTCACCTGGTATTTTCAATAGTTTTTTATGTATATATTATACGTCCTCTAACCTGTTTCATCATACCAAGAGGTGGGCTGGCTATGGAACTGGCTAAGTTCTGTCATCTAGAAAAAAATATTAGCATTCCCTTAATGATTTGTGTTGGATTTACCAGTACTGGTTTCCATTGTGATAGAGCAGCTGGTGCTGGAAAGCCACTGCTGGAGCCATGGGGCAACAACATTAAGGCTTAGACATTGATCCTTTTGTCCCACTCACTTTGACAGATCAGCCTCACATACTTCAGGGAGCAGAAGACTTCTCCTATAGCAGTAATTCAGAAAAGAAAAAAACCAGCAACAACAATCACCCAACAAAACCCCACAAAGATTCCCCCCAAAGAACTAAAAGAAAAAAAATCACAAACAAAACCAAACCAACCAACCAACCAACCACACCCAAACCCAACCAAGTTTTTAAACCACGTTCTTTATAATCCACTTCAGTTTCCATGAAAACAATTGTGATATCTAATGATTTGTTTTGTGGAATCAAAGGATGGCATGAAGAGATCGATTTCTTCTTAAGAAGTCTCAAATTTCAAAATGTCGAAGTGAATGATTTCTGCTCCTTCATCCCTCCAAACCTGTCAACAGGTCCTGTGCCTTCACAGGGCTCCTTGGGGGGTTCCTAGTGGAACCATCCAGTACTTGTACACGAGATGAAGGGGTTTTATGCTTTTCAGAAGGCTTCCCTTTGAAAGGTTTTATTTGCTTGTTAAGTAACACATTTGTCTAATGTTATCCCTGATAAAACTGATGTGGATGGAATCAGGCAGACAGCACATGTTACATTACGAGTCTTAACATTTCACTAATTGCATTGACCTACTTCTGTGAATCACAGATTATTCTCCTGCTTATAAAGCACTTCTGATTCCTTTACGTAGCTGTTCATGCAACGTGACACAATTGCAAAGGGCCACAAGGGGGTGAAACCTCATGATTTATCTATCCATTGTAAGCAGACAGCATCTCCAGCTTTCATCAACACTCTGACCACATGAACAAAATGAGGAACAAAGCTCTCTTATCTTCTGCAACTTGTACAGTTATTTATTTCTTAACATTTCCTTCCCTTTTAAACAGAGATAACAAAACATTAATTGAAATTAGAAAAGCAGCTGATCGGCTCAGACTTGGCCATGTGGTTTTTCATTTCCACAACAAGATTCTGCAGGATGTAATGGGAAACAAAGCTTCAGTATAGAGACCTCAGATGGGTAGGGGTCAGCCATCAGCTGACATACCAAGGACCTCCATTCAGTGTCTCTGTGCTGAACTGCATCTTCTGGGAATGAGAAGATGAGCTGGGAAGAGCGTCATTGCTCCTCTGCTAAGGCAGCAAAGCTATTACATTCAATAGGGTAACTGGGTTTTTAAACCTTGGCTAGTTTCTCATAAATAGAAGTGCAAAGATAAAGCAAATAGTCTGCCAGATAGCTCAGGACTGAGCATTACTTACATGAAATGCTGAGGTAAATACACTAGAAAAGGTAATTCCAAATGCTCCAACTAAATGAGACATTATGATCCTACCCCAGTTCCCAGTGGCAAAACCAGTGCCTGAGATGACAGCTCACAAGTTCTTATGACAGCTTCACTGGACTTTGGATCAGGGTCTTTCATATAAAACCACCTGTAGCTGTGAACCTTCCTACTTATGAATAAAGCCGAGAAGACCACTTCTGAACATGAAGAACTGTGTCTAACAGACTGCTCCTTATGGCTCCATGTTGTAACTTGAAGATGAATCTTTCAGCTAATGCTTTTCACTGTACACACAAAAGCTCCCTGCTGCCAGGAGCAGAGAAAAAAAAAAAAGTTATCAGCTAAACTTAAAACCCCAAAATTGCAAGCTTGTCTGTAGTTGATTGCTTCTCTAAGCTGCTCTGCTTCAAAAGCAAATCTCATTATTGCTGGTGTAATGATCTCATTGATCATTAAGCATGGCCTTTTATGGGAGCTACAGTAACACTGGAAGGATATTTGATCAAGAATGGATCACTTCTTTTAAATGCATTTGTGACTCTTCTGTATATTTTTAACAAAATATCATAAAAATGTAATGCTATATGCATGAGCAGAGCAAGCTGCACATGTGGAAACATGCTTATATAGACACAGATGATGTTTTCAAATAGACTAACGTTATTGTTAAATTTCAAATTAGAAAAAAAAAAGGTAACAGAAACATTAATTCCAAATAAACTTTGAAGGTGTCAATTTTTCAAATGGACCTGTATGTTCAATATTTCCCACAATATTTCTTTGGCTAAAAGTGTTTGTAAACTTAAGCTGCAAAGGTCCAACACTAGGTCTTTCTGAAGGTGTAATTTTCTGGATGAATTTACTGCTTGCTAAAAGAGAAGGCAAATTGCTGAGCTCTATTACATACAATCATAAAAGGCCAAGTGTGATTGCAGGTCTAGCATTTTGCAGGCCTAATAGCCCTCTTTAAGTGGCTTAGAAATGATGAAACTTGTAATTATTCACTTCCTGCATCTTATACAAAATGCTAGTTTGCTCAAGTCTCTAATAGCAACGTGGTACTGTAATTTAAAAAAAAAAACCACAGCAAAAAACAAGGCAGAGGTAGGTGAGGAAATTACTAAGGAAGTGAACATGATGACTATATCTAAGTTTACAATGAAACTTCTGGCTTGAGTGAATTTATTCTCTTGAACACACAAGTAGGTGCACTAACTGCAGGTTACTAGTCTTGATAAGATGGCCACGTTTTGTGAAGTGCAAAAGTCGACTCACCATAAAAAACGGTCGTAATTTCCTTCCCAGCAGGGAAAAAGCTGCACTGTAGCAATGTGCTTGCTCCCATTTCAGCTCTGGGGAGCTGGCCTCTTACTGTTCCCAAAGCAAGATGTCAGGAATTGTGGCTGTTTCTCCTGGCACATGCAGTAACCAAGCTATCCTACCACAGAGACCTGCAATAAAACATGAGCAACTTCATGAGATGCTAAATTTTGTTTCAAACCTTCTGTTTAACTATCAGTTCCCAGACACAAGGTGGAGCAGCAGCTGGGACAGAAGAGGTGGGGAAGGTCCAGCCACATGTCAATAGGCAGAGTGATCCCTCAACACTCAGGAGTCACGGGGCAGGAGATCTGCCTGGAATGAGCCGATCCCCTAATAGCCTGTGAATGCCCTGAAAGGGAAATCTGCTGAACTAAATCTTGGATTTAAATTTAATCCATTTGAGTTCCTCTGCATTTATCTAGGGCTTTCAAACCACGAGGAGAGCTCCCATGCTGACCAAGAATGGAAATGTGTTATTGACTTAATGTCCTCACTTCCCTGTGTAAAACACACAGAAAACATCCGTTCACTTACTTGGTGACTCCACACAATTGCCAGGTATACACCCTCAGAGTTGTCTATGAGGCCCAAATGACCACAAGAAACCTGGATGTTGCTCCATGACTAAAAGACAATTGGGAAAGAGGTCAACTGCAGCGTCCTGAGACACCTGACTGCAGCTCCTACCATTAGAGTGCCCCTGCTGCCATTCCCAGGAAAGGTGTTGGGCATGAACGGATGATTCCGCACCCAGGTTTTATACGTGCCTCATTTAATGCATCACAGTCTTAACTGGTTTGCTCTCCCAGCCATGAAGTTTCCAGAAGGTGGACAGAGGAGAAAGATGCTTCAGGCAAAGAGCCTCATGTAAACTGATGGATACACAGTCCTAGCTTGACTGTTTCATCAAGCTGTTCAGCCAATTTTTCATGCCATCACCAGCAGTTGCAGGCCAAAAGGGCAACAGAAAGGGAGAGCTTAATCTGTAAGAAATCATTAGCAAATGAAACCAAGGTTAGATTAGGTCAGTGCATTACTAACTTCATTATTTTGAAATTGTATGTACAAATCACTTCCCATTTTAGAAAGCAGAGAAATCTTTTTGATAATTCACGTACATTGAGCCAAATCTGACAGAAAGGAAGAATTACTTTTTCTTTAGGAGAGCCTACTTCCTGATCACATAAAGAGCTGTACCCAGCTTGAGTAATAGGTGCTCCTGAGCACAGCCTCTGTAAATCTCACAGTTTGCATACCCACACTCCTGCCAGTCTCTGAGGTGCTCAGAGCAGCAGTGAGGGGAGGGAATAATGCCTGCTTTTGATGCTTGGCCTGAGTGCAGCTTCCACTAGACAGGGACTGAGTTACATGTTCAAAACAGGAAGTGAAAAATCTGGTCCCAGCACACTCCTGTCACAGGTTGGAAATCTTTTATCCCTCATCTACATTAAAGATTTCCTATAGCAAAGGGAAAAAGGGGATTTTGGTACATTGTTAGTCGCAGAAGGTACAATTGTAGCACAAAGGAGTGCTTGTGTTTCATACCAACTCAATGAATGGAACTCTCGGAGAAAAGGAATATTAAAGCATAAATCTGCAGCCAAGGCAAATCTAAAAGCATGGAAGAGCCACCACCAAGGTAAGCCTCAGCAATTTGGCTTATTGCTCAGTCTACATCAGTCCCAATTAAAAGACATTTTGGGGTTTCTTTGTAAATTTTTTCTTAGCTGTAAAGGCCGTTGGTTTGTGAAAACTCAGCTGTTGACATCAGGGAAAAACATGTGTTACATGAAAATGAGCTGACCTGCAGCAAATGATTAAGAGTGTGATCTATCACCTCCTCATGCCAGGAAAGAGTGCTTTGTTTAGCACCACTCCCTGCACCTGCAGGGAACATACACACACAATTGTTTATTGAAACAAAGTGAAGAAAGCCTCAGAGCAGATTCGTGTGGTACACATCAGACTACAGCATCAGGAGACTTGGCTCCAATTCTGCTGCATTCTGGTCCCATGCTCAGAGGACAGCAAAGCAGAGCAACATCGAATGGACTTTGCTAAGGCCAAAGTACAACGAAAAGGAGAAAGAAAAAACAAACAGAAAAACACAACATCCACTAGAGATGAGAAGCAGCAACATGACAGCCGTAACTACTAAAGTGCATTACTCATGGACACAGTTTGTACAAATCCTTCTCCACTGATAGCAAAAAATCCACCCACCAAAACAAACCAAAACCCCCAAACCACCAACTTAAATCACACTTGGTTCTTTATGAAAAAGCTTAGGAGTTGGGGTTTTTTTGGCGCTAGTGTTGGAGGGTTTGGGGGTGTTTTGGTTTTGTGTCTGACTCTCCATTTGCAGCTATTTGAGGCATTGCTCTATAACTAGATCAAAGAGTATGGGCTCCACATTAGTTAGAAATAATCTTCAAAAGACATTACCTGTCTTGTTCCACACATTTTACATTTAGAAAAAACACCCATCACCTGACTCAGCTCCTCAGCACCTGTCTTTATTATTATTGTATAGATTCAAATGGCACTTTATCACTTTAAATTTGCTCTGAACGCAAGCCAAGAAATTCCAGCACTCAGTATGCTCTGCTAGCCCCAAGTCAGCAAACTTTCTTGTTATCAGGCATGATGCAGATACCGTGTGTGTGTGTGAGACGGGGGAGGAGGAGAGTCATGCAGGCGGTCATGGGGAGGGAGCGGTTTGCATATTACCAACCCGCGCTGCAGCGCCAGAGCCTCTTCGGGGTCGGCGCTCGGAGGGACTCCCGTGCACCGAGGAGGGGACCGCGTATCACCGCACCGGAGTGAGTCCTCACCGCACCGGTGTGAGTTCTCTTTCAGCTTTGCTACCGCTGCAGCCTGGCTCCTCTCCTTCCCCTTGCTTCTTCTGATCCTGCTCTGCCCTCCCCAGGCTACCGCTACAGTGGCTGTAAGGGAGGCCACTCTGTCAAATTGTGCTGCGTGTAGAGCAAGGCTTGAGAGTATTTAATTTTGAGAGATTTGTGCGGTTTATTCAGCCTGACTCTCTGAGCGGTGCTACCGGCAGAGGAGCTCCGTACGGTGGCTGCAAGAGTAATTAACAGAAGTACTCCATTTGTGCACCTCCTTTGCTATTGCAGGCATCCTTAAACTGTGCTTGCTGCACTTAGGACATCGGTACAATCACATGCAAGGCTAAAACCAGGCTTTACGCGAAATAGTGAGCTGCTTTTCCAGAGGCAAACAGGCAGACCACTGGCCTGTTGTAGAAGCAAGCCCCGTTCCTCGTCAGTGCCTTGCAGAGTCTGTTCTGAATTTAATAATCAGGCTACATGTCAGGGTACTTGCCAAAGAAATGACAACCTCATCAGCAAAGAAATTGGAGTGAGGAGGCTCTGGGCATTCTGCAGGGAGCTTTCAGTAAGTGAAAACCCATTTCAAACCAATATTCCATTAGATTTAAAGGCTGACTAAAATTCCTTCACTTATATAACCAAGCTAAATCTGGGCTAATGTCAGAGAAATTAGATGAATTTTAAGCAGCACTAACCAATTATTCTAGGTCATTTTTGTGCACTGCTCTGTTCATTTTTCAAATTCCTGTGTTCTAAACCAGTGGATTTACATACTCTGGTCCTAATTCCCACCATCATTCTATAGAGAAAAAAACCTCCTGCTTCTGCTTCCACTCAATCAGTTTTTCTCCCTAGAGTCAAAGAGTTTTTTGTTATTTGTTTTTTACTTCTAAATGATACTCTAAATAGCCTTTGAGGACTTCTTTGCTTTCATTCTAACTGCTGTCATTTTCCTATATACATAATCCTCCCACACATATTTCCTCTGTTAAACGTTGTCTCTTGTTCCTTGTTAATTTCAGACTATCCAAGCAAACAAACCGTAGCTATAAAGTATCTTTCCTGGGCTTCTGTACTCCTTACAACTGTTTGTAAACACTAGTACTTTTATACTCAAAACTTGCAATGCTTGTAAAGAAAAAAAGACACAGAGGTCTTTTTTAAGTTTACTTTTGTTCATTCTTTTGTTTTATTTAATCCAAAATAGAATCCACCTCTCCCTAAAAATGCACACATTGTGTAAATTACTCCCTGATGCAGACACACACATGCCCAGGCACACAGTCAAATCTATTTGTACAGAAATAAAAGGGAATCGCTCCAAATTTTGAGTGGAAAATACACACAAAGTAATTCTTAAAAGAATTCTGGGTTTGGGCACAAGCATGTTAGTCAGTGCAGCATGCTCCTGTGCCACTGCCCAACATGCTCTGCTGTTCTAAGGGTTTGCTCATAACATTTCTCATTGCTGTCTGTCCCACACAACCTTCTCCTGAGCAGCTGGAAAGCAGAAACACCTGGAGTTGGTGATTATTTCAAAACATTTTGGATCAAAATCTCACCAGAAAGTAATTGCATGTCCCAGGAGCCACTGACGTGGCTGGTGTTGGGCTAGCAGGGGGCATGCCCTGCCACAGAAAGCTGTGCTTATTTACACCTCCTAGACACTTATTATATATGCTGCAAATGTCAAACAGGTGATTCTTTTTTTACCCTTTTGACACTTAGTCAAAAAAAGCGTGAGGAAAAAGAAAGAAGGGGAAAAAAATATCAGCCAAATCCCACATATACCTTTCAAAGTGCCACCACTTTGAAGAACCTTTTCTAATCTCGAGGTAATCTGCTAAAACTCCCATAAAGCAAGCTATAATAATGAACTGAGAAAAACTAAAAAGGCTACTTTTAAATCTCTTTAGATGTAAAAGTATTGCTGGAATGACTTCATAAACAATAAGCATGAGATGGAAAAAGAGAAAACATGGACATTCAGTGATACCAAGCAACGTGTACTGTGCTTTGTATTTGTAGCAGATGCAAAGAGGGAAGGCAAACAAAGGTTTAAGCTTTCTCACAAACTTAGTTGACGTGACAAAAAAGAACATGTGATGTGTAACTGTATATCTCAGCCAAAGAACCATTTTTCTGTGCCAGGCACACAGCAATTGGGACTGCCCCAGCACCAGACTAGCTGGGGTTTCCATGAAAAACTGGATGCAAGCAGCCTCTCAAAGCACTTTCTACTTAAGTGTAGGAACACACAGGTTAGGGTTTTACATACCAAGCAGTTTGTGACTGTAACTCAAGAGTCCTGCAAGTTTCTCACTTATGGCCAAATCTGGGTGGTCCCCAGGCTTCTGGCTGGGTTGCAGAGCTGAAGGTCCACATTTGGCACTGCTGATCCTCTCAAGGAGATTGGCAATGCCTGAAGAACCCTTAAGCAAGGTTCTGGGTCTCCTCAGGCTCACTCTTGCTAGGAAAATAATTTCAAAATATCTGAAAATACTTGAGATCTGTGCCCCAGCCCACTGTACTGGTACCTCTTGGGCACAGTGGCCTGTGCCAGGTACTGCAGGGCAGAGCAGAAGGATGCCAGGAATTTGTGACCAGGACACATAGTGGGTGGTACTGCAGAACTTTACAAAGTGAATAAAAACCTTTCCCAGTCAAACCTCTACCTGCTACAGGGATTATATACAGTGCTTAAAAGCCTATCTAATTCTTTCATGCCTATAATTTGGAGATATTTTTGGCAAATTATACAGTAGATTCAAGATATGCAGCGGGTCAAGAGCAAAGTAGTTTAGACAAGCAGGGGCAAGGATTTGGTGCTTGTACTCCCCCTTGCACATATACACACACTCACACCCACACATGGCTGGGATAGGAAAAAAGACCACTTTTTCACTTCCAAGGAAAGATGTTAGGTGGCCAAGTAAATTGCTATACAAATTATTGTGCTGGACGAGCTTGAGAGGTCAGAAAGTGGACATGATTCATCCTGGCAAAGGCAGATGGCTTTGGAGAGCCAACTACACAATACAGAGCAACATCACTCACAACTGAGCTCTGAGCTTTGTAGAAATATTATGAAGTCATGCTGATTCATCTGAAGAGTGCAGAGACAGATGCAAGGCAGGAATTTTACAGGAATGACATGGGGTTGGCAAGCATTAAGATTATTTAGGCTTTTGTTCTACCACAAAGTGCTTCTGGGAATTCTTAAAACATCTGATGTGGAAATAAATGGTTTTTTCTGAGAAATGAGCCTAACCACTCCTTTGTCTGCATCTTTCCTGAGATCTCTTGCAATTGTATTTACCAGTATTTCATGGTCTTGAGTGTGAAATTTGTTAATCTAAAAGAGGCTACACAAAGCAATTTCAGAAGTTATCTATACCAAACTGGGCCCAAGTAGATGCAAATCCAAAACTTGAGGATCAGACAGAAAGTGAAGTCACTACAGATGCTCAGTCCCTAAAGGGAAGGTTGTGACAAGCCAGGCAGACTGAGGACACGTCGCTGAGCTGGCTGAGCAAAACCCTGTCCATCACCACTTCCCTGCCTCCTTACTCCTGCTAACATATATATAAGAACTTCCTCATTCACTTCATCTCAAAAAAATGGGGTGAATTTCATATATCTGAATTAATTATGATCAGTTTGATTGCAGTTACCTGAGGGGCAATCACAAACTCAGCTCAGGGAAACCCAGTGGGCTCTGGCATTCTCCTTCAACAAGACTTGACAGTGGACACCCATTCACTGCCCACTCACACTGGACTCCCACTTTAAAAAAAAACCCAACCCTTTCATATCTTTCTCATCTTCCTCTTTCACTGATACATTGCAGTTATTTTCCTAAAAAAAATTTAGCAAAAAACCAAGTGGGTTTTTATCCTGTGTTCTTCAAGGACTTTTTTGAGTTCTGATTTTCCACATAAGCAAAACAAGCCTGAAGCTTCCTCAGAGAGATAATTGCTTTAAGGTCTCCTACTGCTTTTTTTTTAAGCCCACATATTGACAGATCAGGGATTGCTCAGGCAATAGAGTTTTACTCATCAGGTCACTTAAAATACTTATAACTATTAGTACCATTCAATACTCTCACAGTAATGCTGTAAATCCTCTTCTCATTTTAGGATGCTGATTTCCCCCACAGGCCACAAATAAGCAGCACACCAGGTGCATGCACATGCAAAATCCTTCAAAAAAAGATTTAAAATCTATATTATGCTCTAAGTGATCCAGGTATCTAACCTTGAAAATCATGCTAAAAAGTACCCATTATATTTGGGAATTTTATTTCAAAACTCAACCTTACACAAAATTCCATAAATATTTACTTCAGATGATTTGTGTATTAAAGAGAAAAGGGTGCACAGATTTTTTTTCTCTCTTCTCTCCAAGGTCCAGATTGCTATCTAGCTTAGAAATATAAGAGATCATATTCAAGCATTTATTTGCTATAACTGGGCCAGAGGGGGAAAAGAGACCATCAGCTTTCAGAAAGAGAGCTTATGTCAGACTGAGAGCTGACAGGAAACAGAATTACTTAGAGTTTTTAATTTTATTTTCTGTCAAAACACAGACTTCTATGGAAATCTTGCATTGGACGACTTGCAGTCTTCCATCAATCTGCCAATATTCTCTAATCCTTCTCCCCAAAAGATTGGCAGAAAATGTCTTATTTTCTTTACTAAAAAAAAGAATTAATAAAAATATCTTTTGGCAGGGAAAAAAAAACCAAAACCCAAACCATCAAATCATCACTATTCTTGGTTTTCAAAGGCTGAAAATATCTCTGCTAATATTTTTTCACACAAGATAAAAAATTAAAGGCATTCCTGCAGCAACCAATTTGATTAGTAACCAGGAGCAGAGCAGCACCACACCCACAGAGAGGGCAAGGCTGCTTCTCAGATGGTTTCTGTCTTTTCAGCACTGCTCAAACAGGAAAATGTAAACAATTTTGCCTTTCCCCAAAACTGACAGTTATGCTGGTTAAATAAAAAAGGAAGAAATACTGCACATGGACGTTTTTTATCTTTCCTACCTTGTGCAGTTTATAAAGTTACAGCTGTGGAAGCTTTGCTTTACTTGCCTTCTACAGTAACTATTTGAGTCTTGTCTCTGTGGTTCCTTCCTCTGAAATGTGAAAATTTAAACAAATAAAGACAGAAAGACTCACTTGGTCCGTTAAAATGTAATTTTAAAACTGAGAAGAGAGAAAGCTGCCTTAATGCTCAGCTCTCCAGTCACAGAGATGAAGAATTCACATATATGAGAAGGACAATAAGCAATGACGGGCAAAATTGAACTTACTATTCCTAATGTTTCTCAGGTGAAACAAGACAGACTAAATCTCTTTCCTGATTAAACATTTTTCTTTGTACTTAACAAGTAACACAACTCTCCCCAAATCCTAAGGAACAGAACCAAAAATCCATGCTTCATACTTGGAGAAGTCAGGTCACTCCCGAGATGACAGCCTAAGAAAGATTTCTCCTCTAATGTGCAAAGATTTTTTTTGTCTGTATATACAGAGACCCAGCCAGCTTCTCTCCTTTCCTTTTCTAAATTGAGTATCCTAGCTGACATTAGCACAACTTGGCCCTGCCACTGGGAGTAAGGAAGACAAGGAAGAGACTTCCCTCTGAAAACCCAGTTTTAGCATTAATAGAAAACATTCAGCTGACACTAATTTTAAGACTTCAAACTGTATAAGTGGCAGAAATATAGGAGTAAATATAAGAATTGGGTGACATTGCAGTGCCCCATCCGCCTCTGTAGAACACTCAAATCAAGTTGTTTGGTTTGCATCTGCTTCAAAACTTACTTGATTTTCAGGCTAATTTTGCAGAAAAATTTCATAAAGAAACAGCAAATGCTTTGAAAACAGCACTAGAAAAATAAAACAAAAGAAAAATGTCCACAAAGCTTCTCACCTTTGGATAGAATAGTATTTAGAGAGGACACAAACTTCGATTTACACATCATAAAGCAAGATTCTTCTTGGCAGAGAGATACCTGTAGGCTTATGAGCGGAAGCTGATTTGTTGTTATAATTTCATCCTATAAAATAATGAAAATGGAATATATAA
>VZUA01086292.1:0-22535 GCA_013401035.1 Horornis vulcanius
GACTCAATGATCCTTGTGGGTCTCTTCTGACTCAGAATATTCTGCGAATCTGTGAACCCTGGTCCCCCCTTTCTCCCAGTTTTTAGCACCCACCACATCCCTGAAGCAGCAAGTACAGGAGAGAGATGGACTTTGCTCCTCAGCAGGCTAGAAGGACTCAAAGAAAAAGTTGGATTTGTAGAGAATGGGTGATAGGGAGCTGGAGGTGATGTGAAAGGGTTTGCTGATGATCATCTGCAGGGGGAAAACAGTCTTTAGACAGAAGATTTTGGCACTTCAGCCACACAGGAGTTTCTCCTTGCTGAAGGTTACCACTTCTCTCAGGGTTTTGCACATTCACCCTCTAATCAGCCACATTCACCACAAACTCCACCAGAGCCAGGCAAGGGGGCTGGAGCAGCTGACGTGTGAACCTGGCAACCTTCAGTAAGGGTCAGTGTTTCTTTCCTGCTACTCTCCTCCTGCAACTCTGAAGTCTGGAAATGAACGCAGCTTCCCTGTGTAAGTATGGATTTCCCCTGACACCAACATTTTTCTACTGTGGGGATGGTGCTGGCTCTGTGTCCACAGGACTTACTGTCAGGCAGGTGTCCCAAGAAGCTGAAGGCAATCGTGGTTGCCCTACTTGGCACCCAGCCCGCCACAGGCACAGGAACCAGCCTGGACCCCTCTGTGCTGGAGCTGGCTTCTCTGCCTCTTTTAGTCTGCTCAGCTGGCTTGTTCAGTTGGGGCAGAGACTGGGTGGAAATTTCCCTTGAATCACTCTGGCAGGGATCCAGTGTGATTTTAATTTTCTAGCCAGTACAGAGTGTCTACCTGGTAGGGTGGATTGAGCATTCCTTCCTTCACTCCTTATTCCTACAGTACCCAAGCATCAGCTTCCTGTTCTGTAGCCACTTGTGCTCCAATTTTTGAGATGTGAAATGCTTTATCTTATTAAATTTAGAATATTTAGTAGTTTTTGGTGTTTTTCCAAGAAATCCCAAATTCACTGACAAATGGAGTTTTCACCACAAAGACTGGGACAATTTTTGAAAAAAAAAAAAAAAAAAAAAAAAAAAAANAGTTTACTTTTTTTCCCTCAAAAATTTCTTTCCCTTAGCAATGGCAAAATGCTTGGTTTTGTCATACTGCAAATCTGACACCACCACCTGCCACTGGTTTCACCTCCCCCTCAAATCCACTTGTGCTGAAGACTGTGACGCTTCTTGGGTAATACCATGTAGCAATTTGCTGTCTTTAAAGTCTTCAAAAAACTGAAAAACTCATCCACCTGGAGAGTGCATCCATTCAAGAGGGTGTAACTAAACTTCAGGGTTTCCAACCCATCCTGCCTCTGTTTCTGCTCTCACTTTGCCCCCCATATCCCATCCATTAAGGCTTTCTGCAGGGCTCTCTGAATGGTTTTTCCAGTTCTCATCTTCTTTCATCCCCTGACACAGAAGGAGACCAGGGGTTTTTCTCTGGTGGTGGTGATGCTGAATGAAGCAGAAATGTACACGAGCCTGAGTAGCAGCAATGCAGGAAGCCTTTGTTCCACAGTGGCTGTGAATCTGACAGCACAGCAGGGATGAGGAATGGCTTGGCACTGACCATCATGGCAAGGTCAAGCCTCATTTGGAGGCCTCTTTTAGACAGTGATGAACAAGATCAAACTGGGGACAACTATGAGCGGGTTAAAAATGAGGTAATTAATGACTGAAGATAATTATTGCGTTGTTGCTCTCAGAGCCCTTAGCAAGCTGTTTGAGGGACCTTCACTTCCTGAAATCCTCCATCCCACTGAAACCAAACTAATGAAAGATGCTTCTCCTCTTTTGATAAAGACCCAGCAAATATAACCATGTTGGCAAATCACCTGAATTACAATGTGATCATTAGCTACTAAGTACTTAACATGGAAACCAATCTGATAAAGCTGTAACTACCATCAAAGAAAAAAAAATCAATATCTGGATAAATTCTTGTTTATGTAACTGAACAATTTGTAATTTTCTTAGAGAACACAAAGTCATTGATCAGTGATCTGTATCTCTGCGTCAAAATGGTAATTAATGCACTGTGTTTATAGATAAATATACACAAGTATGTAAAGATAACTCACAGTATCATTCGATCTTTCACCTTTTACTATCTAGTGTAGTTTGCTCATATTTACATAGACTTGGAAAAGTACAAAGTACCAAGCATCTTTTACATCATTTATAGTAACAGTAGCTGATAATGTTCAAAGTTTGGTGCGAGTAGGTGCTACATTTTCCACCAGTTGTGAACTTTGTTGTAACTTGCCTCCAAGGACCCAACTGGGCGTGCAGCACTGATCTCTCCAGCTCTGGTGGGGTGATTTCAATTGGTTCTCTATACCCATCAGAAAAGGGGAGAGCTTGGTTATGTCCTGGTCTTGAGCTCCCTGAGGCTGTGTCTCAAGGCAAGGAGACTCAGCCTCAATGCCTCTGTTGTGAGGAAGGGCTGAGTGCTCGGCTCTGTCGCTATGACCTTCCCCAGTGCGTCCTGGGTTATCTCCTGTCAACAAAGGCAATGCAACACCTTGTCAGTCTGCTTTTAGAGACCTAACAGCTAATGTGCAAGGGCATTTTTAGACTATATAAGTAAGAACAAAACACTACCATTGCTTTTTAAAATGAGACTATATAAAAAAAAAAAAAGAAAACATTTGGGATGAAATCTTTATTTTGGTGCATTTGATCACTGAGTTTTGAATGAAATGGCACAAACTGTTTAGGCTGTTTAAATACTTATTTGAGTATTCTATCTATTAAAAAAGACACAGAAAAATTGACTACTAGGTGGCATTGATTTAAAACAATAAGCCAGCCAATTATTATAATTCAAATTATTTCTCTTCTTTTGTAAGCAAAGTTTTTCAGAGGCATTTGCTAAGACTCTTGCTTTATATTCGCGGTGCCCACATCTCCCATCCCATGACCTTCTTGCTGGGACTGAATGTGAGCCTTGTGGCAACCTCCTGTGTTTTTTGTTTCCTGTGAAAGAGGAACTGTGGGCACCAGGGTGTATTCTTGCTATTACACTTGTTTGAGGCTGCTCTGGTCTCTGGGGACTCGCAGGAGACACCCACCTTCTTTCTCACACAGCTCTTGCTTGCAAGACGTGAAAAGTGAAGCAAATGGGATGCTGAAAGCTCCACTGGTCATAGAGGAATGGAAAGTCACAGACATACTCATGAACTAGATTCAAGCCAAATAAGCAGACTGTATTAGTACCACTCCTGCACAAAAAGTGCTTGAATCCAGAATTCCCAAGGGCAGAAGAGATGCAAAGGAGGATATGCTTTTTTTTGCACTACACTGAAGATCATCAATGTGCTCAAGAAGGAATGCAGGACTAGAAGGGAACTCTAACTTTGCAAAGCTGAATTTCTTGTTACTGTAATTAAAATAAATTAATTAAAAATCCCATCCTTAAGCTAATCATATTCTTTCCTGAAAGTATTCAAGATTTTCTGCTCTTATTCTGGGCTGTTCAGAAGTCATAGTCCTCTGGTACCAGATCAGTTTCCAGCCCAGTTTCACTGTCATGCTAGAGGTGATACAGTCTTGTCAGCCAGGTCAAGTCACTCTGACACTTCTAGATAATGCCCAACAGAAGTAATCCTATAATTTTCCTAACTGGAGGAAAAAAGTGTGCTGCACAGGCAGTTTTCCTCAGTTTTTCAGAACAAAAAGTATAAGTTAACATTCAAACAAGTGTCAGGCAGGGTCCTGCTCCCAGTCAAGCCAAGGGATGAGCTTTGCTGGAAGTTTTGGTGGGAGCTGCTGTGGTAATTAAAATGTTTAAGATATGTGTTAGACATAATTATTTTTATCTTGAAAAATGCCAGCATGCTACTTTTTGCAGATAATGGGTAGTTGTGCATGGGAAGAATTGCAGACATTCAGTGGCAGCCACTGTGCTCATGGTGAAGGGATCCCCAGCTAATCCAGCTCATGACTTCTTTGCCAAGTCTGTAAATGAACCATGAGAGAGGAAAGTGAAAGATAAAGCTGAGGCAGGTCACCACATGCGCTCGGACAAGCTCTGGGGCTGGTGTAACTGGAGGCATTATGCATTAACAGCCTACTCCAAAAAGGTAACATTTCTTCAATGCTCAGTGTATCTAAAGGGTTAAGGTGACAGAGAAGGTTTTCTTTTCTGCCTAAATTAGGAAAGAGAAGAAACTTCTGAGATTCCATGTTTTGTGTGTATGTCTGTGTCCTGGAGGACCTCTACCAAATAAAGACTTTACATAAACAATCGGACAAAAATAAATTTTCTCCCTGAGGTAGAAGGAGCACATTGTAAGAGGGGGTGAAGGCAGCCCCCGAGAGCCAGAGGGTGAGTTTGAAATTAACATGTAGACAAAGAAGACCTTTAATTGCTGGTGGTGTGACAAGAGAAAGGCCTGAAGCAGGTTGTGATCAGACTTGTGGCTTGCTGAGTAGAAATGAGGAGAGGACGTGGATGATGCCTGCTCTCTCCACACTCTCCATGTTGGTTTTACTCATGCTTTGAGGGCTCTGTCTGCACTGAGGTTAAGGAAAAAGTCCCATGCCTCTTTGCTTTAGAGCTTTTCTCCTTTGCATCATTCTTCTTTCCATTTTCCTAATCTCTCAAGTCTTGTCTGGCACTTCAGGTGTTCAAAAGAAGAAAGTGAACATCTCAAGGGAGAGTTGCAGAAGGGATGAGAGAAAGACAGAGCTGGAAAAAAAAAAGCCATAAAGAGGGAAGAGGGAAATAGAAACACCCAAAGCTGTGGACATTGGAGTAACATGGTGGACAAAGGAGGCAGAAGAGTCATTTCAGTACTGCTTATTTTGTTCCTTTTGCTTGGTCATATTCAACACAGAGCTGAAAGTCTGCAGCCAATGCAATGGCAGAAATACTATTTTAAGGTCTGTTTGTTTTTGAATCAGCTGTCAAACAGTTGATTCAGCAGCCCAGGCCTTTTCCTAGCCCCAGGAGGACATCTCTGGCTTCTACAGCCATCAGATTGTGCAGCTATCCAAGAGCAGGGCAGATGCCCAAAAAGGAAATGCTTCCCCTCCTTTCCCCAGAATTGTTTCCAAATCCTTATCTGAGCTTGGTTTTTGTATATAAAAAAGAAATTACCCCAGAAGAGAGGGGCCACCTGTGCCTCTTCCAGAAGAATTTTGACTCATATGCAATACTTTCTACAGAAAGAAAAGCTTTGAAGTGCACAAACATGTAATTTGCCTCGTGGTGCTACAACAGCCATGTCGGAGAGAGATGTGCCTGTGATATAATGTGTATTTGAGATGTGTGAGGGACAAGTGAGAATATGAGTATTGCCAGTCTCAGATTGTGCCAGTTACTGCAGTGGGGAAGTGCTCTTGGCTGTGAATTAGGGCAGAGAGTCCAGTATCTCCTCTTGCATTAACATAAAGCCTGTTCTTGGAAGCCAGAAGGGATAATTAGGCTCAATAAATCACATGTTTCCCACCAGGGAAGTCTGTTTCACCATTGACACAAGGAGATGAATGCTTGAAAATCCTGGCCTTGTTTTGCCTGGCACTATGTTCCTTCAGGAATCACACACCTACAGTTTAATGATCATCCCGAGAAAGATTTACATTTGCAGTTATGGAACAGGCAGTACCACCCCTCAGCTGTTTCTTCCCAGCTGATGAAAATGTGCAGACTGAAGAATTTAAGCCTTGATTGAATAAAGTGCCTGAACACAAGCTAGAATTCAGGTGGCATTTAAGGCACATTCTCATGCCATTCTGACTTGAGCTTGCCCTTCAGAAGAGTTTGTGGTTTATATACCATACAAAGCCTTTATATTCAGAGCCTGCACCCTGATCCCATCCTGAGGTGCAGACAGCAGCTTGCTTAAGTAGCTAGAGGATGCAAGAAACCCCTGTAAAACTAGTTAGCTGGGATCAGGAAGCACCTGGGGCTCACTCCCTGGTTTTGGGCTCACATATTCTGTACTGTAGTTTAGCACTGCCAAAACAGAATTAGTAGATGCCCACTGAGACTATCACAGGCAATAGGAACAAAAAATGCCCCATGTTTACAGATTCTGGCCAGCATCTACTCATATTCCTTCCTCTGTCCCAGAGTCATCAAACCAACGGCCATGGTGCAAGAGACATGGGCTGAGTGACTCATCTGCCACGTGAGGGATGAGCCCCACTGCCGTGCCATCCTGGTGTGGTGCTGCGAGAGGCTCTGCTTCAGGACTCTGTCACTGGAGTTACCTTCCAGCTTGGAATGCTGGCATTCCACCTCTGTGCGGTGTCAAAAAAAACCAGCTCTTATTTTGGTCTTCAGCTATCGCAGTGTCTCCAAAACTTTCCAGTGAAGAAAAGAGATACAGATCACCAGGTTATTTTACAAATCTCTTAATCTACCTTTATGCTTCTGACTCATATGGTTTCTACACAACCAACTGTATTCTTGATGATTCTTCCTTCCCCCATCTCTGTCCCTCAAAAACATACCCCAGCACCAGAAACCGAGCCTTTCTTCACTGGGAGAGTACTATGTTTAATTTTAGCAAGGTATGTGTATAAATATTATGCATATTATATGCTATACAGTCTTCTGGGTGATTGGTACACTCGGCCTGTGTGGCTCTGTCACTGACACCTCTCTATCTCCTTCCACTGATCCATAGTTGGAGGAGGACTAGGAAATAGCTTTGCTGAGAATATGTCTCAGATTAGAGTCTGATCTCTTTGTACCACAGCAGAACAATCCACATAACACCGTTGCAGAAAACTTATTAAGTGTATTTAAGCGTGCCCTGAGTCATGCTTGTAAACTCTGCTCCTCCACCTCACTGAAAATGTGTATTTGTCAATGGGAATGTGGGTGCATGTAAACCACAACAAGGTATTACAGGATTAAGCCAGGATCAGAGAGAGAGAGAAAAAAAAAGATAATGAGAAAGAGAAACAGGCTAGAGGATGATACAGAGCCGGCAACCTTCAGTCTTTTGCAGGTAGGTGCCTTGTGAGCAGTGAAAGTGCAGTGAAAGTGCTTTGTTGCCAGGGCTGCATCCTGTGGGCTGTGTTGGCCTGGGGGCTGGTGGTAAAACCTGAAGATCTCTGCTCTGCACAGCCATCTCAGGCCTATTCCACCCCACCATGGGTGCACACGCAGACACGACTGCCCACCTGGGACATGCCCTGGAGCCCTACCTGCATCTGCCTCCACTGTGATCAGCAACACCTATTGCATGGCCAAGAGCCACACAGAGATGCTGGTGTGTTCCTCATAGGGCAAGGAAAATCATGTGTCCTTGTTATCAGAAGATAAAGGCAAAGTATGACCAGGAATAAAAAAATGTAGTCCTGGGAAATGTGTTCAGCAGGAAATAGAGGCAGCAGTAGTCCCTGGAACACCTAAATTCAAGGAAAATATTTTCTATTAAATAAAGACTGAAACTTCAATTGACTCTGAACACATTTTAGTTGCTGGAAGTCCCTGTTAAAGAGAGGGAGAAAGCAGGGGTTTCTTTAACCCCTCCAGCCTAGAGGAGGAAGGAAACTTATGTTTTGATCCAGGAAGAAGAAGTGGAATGCCTAAAAACTGCAGAATTTCAGGTTCTTTATCTCCAGCTGCAATTCAGTTGGTTGTTGTCCACTACACAGCTTATTTAGTGTTATCTCAACTCTGCAGGGCAAATACTTTGTTACCAAATCAAACTAAGACTAGGACAAGTCAACACTGTTTCTGAAAGCAAACTGATGGCACAGCCAATACGGATGTTTATGCTGGAACTTTGGCAAGATGTACCACTGCATCACTGTAGGCGACAGAAATCCTGAAGTCCTCAAGACCAGCCTTTGCTTATGTGCAGGGCCTGAATTATTACCTGGTTTAGTGACATGGATTTCTATGTGATGACTACCACACCTTAGCATCTTGTCCCATTTCTGTCAAAGGTATAAAGGAAAAAGTTGAAAAAGGTGGAAATATATAAATAAAAAGCCAAGACCCTGTTTTTCCTCATTTGTAATAGAGGAAAATTGTAATTGCAATTTTAATAGAGGAAAACTGTAATTTGTTTGCTCTGTTGCAATAGAAATAAACTAATTTGTTATTGTTTTTGTGAGGTTGAAGCAGTAGGTAAATTCCTTGTATTTTTAGTATTTATATTACTATGTTAGGTAAGTGTCTCACAGATTTGAAGTTGGCCTCCCAGTGCTCTCATGCTACTTCTATTTTGCAGAGGAGGAATTGTGATGATGCTGAGGCAGTTTGAAACAGAGTAAACCCAGGCCTCATGGTTTCTACCCTTAGAGTCATTGTCCTGTACTCTTGCTACACTTCAACAATTTCATTTTTCAGAAAATATAATGGCCTTTTTTATATTTTAGGACTCTGGATCCACTCCATATATATGTACACTTGATAGAAGAGACAGTTCAGTGTTTTCACTTAGTGACCTTCTGACTTCATGCAGTAAACCCACTGCATGAGCTTGTTTTGCGCTTGTTGATGCACAAGATGCATCACCTTGAAAAATAAAAATTATCTCTATGTTTTGTGTTTGGAAAGAGATGGATATTAGAATCAATTTAAAAATAATAGAAGAACTTTACTCAAAGGAAAATGTTTAGCTACTTGAGAGTCTTCATTTTAAAATTCAGCATCGGAGGAAAATTCCAAAGCAGGAGGAAATATTTCCCTTCTGCAATGATGCACTGTGCTCTGGTTCTTCTCTGTCAGTCATCCTCCCATCTGGACAGCAAGAGAAAAGAGGATGATAATACAAGGTCACACTCCATGGTGCACTGTGGGAGGTTCTGTTCAAAAAGGAGAAATGAGACATGAGAACACTGGGCTACAGTTTCCCTGCAGAACCTACACACATCCATCACAACACTGAAATTTTGATTTTTAAAATATTGAATTAATTCATGGACCTTGAGACCACTTTTACAGTTCTGATAGAAACTCCTTCTTTAAACCCTGGCAACACACAGTAATACACACCTCATTCAGGCATGCCATTATAAAGCTCTTGTTGTTTACTGCTTATAATCTAACTACAGTCATACACAATAGTTCCATTTTCAGCATGTCATTAGATGACTTGTAAAGATGTTACCCTAAGGAGTCATCAGCCATATCCTGGCTGATTCCAAAGAGTGTCCAGAAGGGGCTGTTATCTACATCAATTTTTTTTTTTTTTTAACTCCTGGTGCCTCCATACACCAGTTATCATCCTTTTAAATAATTTTCCAGTACAAGGAATCCTCAGCAGTATAGCTATTTCTCCTGTGCAGAGGACAGGGAGACAGGTGAACCACCAGACTTCAGATGAAAAATCCTGAGTGTTCAGGAACAAAAGAGATTCAGGTTTCACAATAATGTGCATCAAGCATCTTACTTAGTCACCTATTCCTGCAGTATAGAGGGCAAATAAAGAATAATGGCTAATTTCTGTGATAGGTTGGAAATGCCTGCAAATGATAAATATGTGGTACAGATTAAAAGTAAACAGGGGTAGAAGACAAAAGACAGATTAGTACAATCAAGAGTAAAGATTATTTCAGGGCAATTTTTCTTACTAGGGCAGGCACTTGACAGACATAACTTAGTCTGACAAGCAACACTGTTTCAAGAAGGATTTGGACACATGTTGATGGGAACATCCAGAAACAACATGGGTTGAGAGAGATAGCACCATGGTATCAAACCCTTCTTTCATTCACTTTATCAGTAATACAATATGTGTTACTCTAGATGCACTACTGCCTAAATGGCATTTGGAGCTTTCCTTCCAACATTTTATCATGGGAAGCTCTGACTCATCTCTATCATGCCTCAGTCACATTTTCTAACGTGCAACTTCTGCTTTGCACAACTACAGCTAAAGAGGTTTAAACCGCCTATACTAATCATATATGCCAAGTTATTACTGCTATTCTTACCCTGTTGTCTCCCCAGTGGCTTCCTGTATTGTTTTACACATACAAATGACAATGCAGAGAGAAAACACTATTTCCTGTATTGTCTTGCACTACAAAGCAGTGGCCCTGTTGGGGCTGCCAGCAGACAGGTGCAATGTATTTTCTGTTTTGATGCGTGACGGGTTTGGTGCAAGCATTTGTGCCATCAGCAACCAGACCAAGAGGGAAATAAGACTGAGAATGACTTTAGGAAGGGTAGATTTCCATTGGGGACAGGCTCCACTGTCTTCAAGGTATGTACAACCACCTGCTATGCATGCTATGACTGAAGGAAGGACTGCAGACAGCTGGGGAGCCTCTGAAACCCAAGAATATAGGAGATAAAAATGGGCATTAGGAAACCTTGTTATTTTATATTAGTTTTCCCCAGCTCACAGCAACACTAAGAGCTCCTCAGTTGCTGATACTCTCTCTGATTTGGGAAACTCCCTGCAATTTACTCTGGCTGCTTCCTCACCAGCTGTGACATGACACAGAGGTATGAGCTCAGATCCAGAACACCACCTAGGTGGGTAAACACGGATGTCTGTTATTGTGTGAATAGATCTGTACAGCTTCTATAGACAAATTGTTTGATTTCCCCTCTGGCTGTGGGGGGTGGAGCCAGCGGTGTCCCCCCACAACCCAGCAGACACATGGGTGAGCAGCACATGTGCTGCCCTGCTGCTGCCGAGCTGGAGCTCTGCTCTGGCTGCTGCTGGCATCACCCCTGAGTGCTGAGCCCTGGCTTGCCACCTAGAGCTGTGCAGGTCAAAATAAAGAAGGTGTGGCTCAACTCAGGAGCAGAATCTCTCTGAATCCTCCCTTGCTCATGAGACAGTCAGTCCATAAAATTAACACGTAAACAAGTCCTCTAACCTTCCACCAGCCTGGGCAACACCACCAGAGTAATCAGCCAGACACCTCACTTCTGTTCCAGAGATCTGCACACCAGATTGGGGCTCACCTAGTCCTACCTTTTATCTGCTATTAAATACCCTTTTCTCATCAGCATTTTCAGAGCAGAACCTAAAATTCATGGATCATTCAAAAATATCTCTGAAAAAGAATAGAAAAGTAATCTGAAAACAGCCTTGCCAAACTATTTTAGGAGCCTATATGGTCCCAACACCAACTATAAGCCACCCCATCTCTCACTATATCCCTTATTCTTTCCTCAGGTAAGGTTCATCCCTGTTTCCCACAGTGCACTTGGATTTCAGGCCCTAAATCCACTTTCATAAACAAAATGTGGTGGGTCTTGACCACCCACAAAATAGTATTAATTCACCTCTACCAACTTTAGCTGTCAAAATTTCTCAGTAAGATTACAGGATCAAGCAGTAATCCTTGATTTAGAGCCTGCTATTCCATACTGTTCTCATGAAAACACAATCCTATGATTGCCACTAATAGGATTTTACAACTGGCCTTTACAGCAACTGAGCAGCCACCAAAGCGTCTTCAGCCTTACACCAATTCCAGGCTTAGTCGTCTTCGTCTTTATATTTTCTAGAATTTTAACTCCTATCATAACCTTACTTTTAGCTATTAACAGATGACCCAGGTTGGCTTTAAAACTTGCTGGTGACATATATTTTCACCTTGTTTTGCAGAAACCAGTAATAAAGCCAGCTTTCACACCTGTTGCCTATAAAACACAATCCATCAGTTACCACCCTTTAGGGAACTGGTATATGCTAGGATCATGGCTGGTACAAGCAGGATAAAAGATGTCCAGCGACTTCTGTGGTGAGTTTTGGGTTAGGGTAACCTCAATTCTTAAGTTTACCCCACACCTAACTGCTACTTTAATGACACTCTCGTATCACCTACTGAGGAGTATCCATAAGTCATCATGGCTCTTCCAGTCTCTGTGAGACTTAAGGGGCCTTAAGACCCTTTTAGGATCCATGCATTATATAGAGTCATAGACTGGTTTGTGTTGAATGGGACCTTAAAGATTACCCAGTTCCAATCTCCCTGCCGTGGGCAGGGGCACCTTCCACTAGATGAGGTTACTCAGAGCCCTGGCCCAACCAGCCTGGCCTGGAACAATTCCAGGCATGGGACATCCACAGCTTCTCTGGGAAACTCATTCCAGTGCCTCACCATCCTCATAGTAAAGAATCTTTTCCTAATATGTGATCTAAATCCACTCTCTTTCAGTTCAAAGTCATTTCCCTTTGCCCTATCACTACATGCCCTTGTAAGAAGTCCCTCTCCAGCTTGTTCTCAGTGTGTCCCATAGTCATCTGTTTGCACCCTAAAGCCTCCTGTTTAGTCTTTAGCCCTCTTACAACCCCTGTTTCTCAGCATGTCCTTCAGCTCTCTGTTAGTGGTTTGCACCCAGATCTTCAGTCCATACTCTGAAATCCAAACCAAACTCCTAACTTTTGTTAGAGCTGAATAATTAAGGAATGAATTTCACCTGGAAAGTGGTAATGACTGAATGACCATCAGGAAAAATTGCACTTCCTGAAAGTGCTACCAGTGCTCATCCCTGAGGGGTTTTGGTTATGGCTCATGTAAGTATATAGTGGCAGATCTGGCTCCTGGGTACACAGAGGCTTTTTTATATGCTGGCAGCTGTAACAACCACATAATTCCCTCCAATCTGGTTTATAAATCCTAGGTTGTTACATTGTGTTTAATGAACAAATTGAAAGTTCTTTACAGGTTGCCTTCTGCTTCCAGGAATTGGAGATGGGAGAACATTAAATTATTCAAAGAATTTAAGAAAAATGATAAAAGGTAATGCTACTAGCTATCTACATACAGGATACTTGCCAAGTGTTAGTCCATTCAGTTTACATCTACTGCAAAGCTGCTCTGTCCCACCAACTTACTGTCAGAGAGAATGACTTTAGGATAAATTATCATTCATGTGACATCTTGCTGCATATTCAGCTTAGATCAAAATTAAAAGAGTTTCTATATTGCCCATCATGTCTTTACTGTTGGTACTAATTTCTAGTCCCAAGTCAGTTCAAGTTTCACATTTTGCTACTGTAGCCCCCTTGTTCATATCTGAATACTTAAACTGATTCAGAAATAACTGCTCCAACTCTTGGTAGCATCTGATAAAAAGACCACTATTCAACCTTCCTTTTACTCCCCAAATCACCAAGGATAAGGAGTATTTGTGACGTATTCCACTCAAGACCAGGTTTCATTCTGATGCCCTGGCTGTGTAGATGGTGACTGATGGTGCTAACAGGGATGAGTCATGAAGGAGTTGCTCTGTGCCTGAAGAAGGTCTCACAAACCAACTGCCTCTTGGGCTCTGGGAAGCCAGGGCTTCCCAATTTTGGATTGCAGTGGGCTGCAAACACAAGTACCTGATCAATTTTGACATGTTAACATATTCCTATAATGACTCTCTCATTACTTATATGCATATTTGCTTTTTGGGGAGAGGAGCATGTTGTTTCCCTTTCCAGAGGTAGCTTGAAATTTTTGGTCCCATAGGTGTTGTACATAAGGTAGATTACAACTTAAGCCAACAAAAAACAGTTAGGAGTTGTTTTATTTCACTCTGTTCCTTTCCTAACTTTATTTTGACCCTCCCTTCGGGGTCATTTATTTCTCACATTAGTTAGTTGCTCTTCCCAT
Organism: Horornis vulcanius; assembly: GCA_013401035.1. Taxonomy (NCBI): domain Eukaryota; kingdom Metazoa; phylum Chordata; class Aves; order Passeriformes; family Scotocercidae; genus Horornis; species Horornis vulcanius. The sequence continues at coordinate 13,563 of VZUA01086292.1, forward strand.
TTGGGGATTTGGTAGTTTTAGTGAAACATTGAAAGGAGAAGACCAAGCAAATTCTCTCCTTATTTGGCTAAGAATGTTTGTTCTGCTAATATCTGAATATAAAAACAACCTAATACTGGGGGTAAAAGCAGGGGTCATCCTCAGGAGACTTTTCAAGCTCCTAGTCTTGTTTGAACTTCTCTGGGGAGACTGTTTAAATCTCATTAAAGGGTTTTTGGGTGGGTTTTTCTTGGTGTTGTGGTTTTTTTTTGTGTTTTTTTTTTAATTNTCCTTTCCTTTCCTTTCCTTTCCTTTCCTTTCCTTTCCTTTCCTTTCCTTTCCTTTCCTTTCCTTTCCTTTCCTTTCCTTTCCCCTTCTCACTTTCTTGTTTTCTCATATCAAAAAATATAAAACAAATTTGTGAATTGACTTGCATTTTTTAGATGGCATGTGGTGGCACGTTCTAAATTGAGATTTTTTTTTCTTTGGATCTTAACATCCCCAAATAGATTTTCTACTCGCTTCATGTTTGTTTGTTTAAACTAGGTCTCTTGGTATTGGTAGCAGCTCAGGACAACTTTCCATATACTGCCCTTCAGTTCCCACAAGAGTTAAATCCCAGGCTTTCAGCTAGATGAGTTGCCAGCTACTGAGTGATGCCATTTGAAGCTCAGCCTCAGATGATGAGCCTGGGACCCTTTATTTGGCATGCCTCAGACTTTTGGAGCAATGGGAGGACTGCACACTTCTTTTTGAGTCATGGTCAGAGCCACTATTTGCTCCCCCTCGTACCAAAGGCAAATGGTTGGAGAAGGTAAATTGCAGCTTCTTCAAGGAAGTTCTTCAACAGCCTCCGAGAAAATTGAACAAACTATGGATGTATCTGGAAGAAGAGGATTCTTTCCATCCTCATCTCTGAATGCTGTCATGTGGGAATGACCTTAGTAAGTCGAGAACTTTTTCCTCTTTGTTTTACTCTCCAGAGAGAAAACTCCTTTCCTTCAGTGATACAAACCAAGAACTTGCTTGAATATTTTCACACTTTTTTTTCATACTTGAGTCTTTTCATTCTCTTTTCCTTTTCCTATTTAACTCTTGAAGTAGTTTCTCCTCCCCCCTTTTTTTATTTTTTTTATTTTTTTCTGTGAACCTTTACTGTACTTCCAGCAGCACACTGTTTGAGCACCTACCCTCTGCAGTTTTTGCAGAACACTGCTTTTGGGAACCTTGCTACTCATTTTGGTCACTGCATTTACTTGTTGCATTCACACTCCCACACCTCCAGCTATGTTGTTTTTTGCCTTCAACTGTCTCAGGTGGTGGCATGGTCAGCATACAGGTGGGATCATCATTAACATTCTTGCAGAGGTATAAATGCCAGCAAGGCCTGAGGCTCCCCAGGTTGTTTACAGAATGCTCATTCTTAGACTGTGATATCCTGTCTTAAGGAGCTGCTTTGAAATTTTGAAATCAGGAAATGTGAGGCTCATGAGATAAAAACTATAACTGGGGTGAATGGCTCTCTTTAAATAATCATTGCAGAAGCTGGCCCAGTGAAACTTCTTTACCTTGCATTTGATGTTCTTAACTACTTAACAGTATGGGTAAATTCTCATTATGGCATGTTAATGAACAAGGTAACTTATATAGATGAACCAAGTAAGCTTATTGTCAACAATTAGTCCCTGTTAACATCAGTAAATCCAAAAGTGTCCTGAATGTGACTGGGTATCATCACAGGGCAGCTGGGAAGTTAGCAGGGAATGGGCAATTAAACAATTGTATGAAAATCAGCAGAAGCAATGCTAATAACTCTTTAATGAGATAAAAGGAGACATACAAAAGGAGAATTTACCCTATAACTCAGCAAAACCAGAGTNACTTAAAATTAATGCCATTAACTTCAATAGGAACTGAAGAGACCTGTCTGGGAACAATCTAGGGCTCTAACAAGAACTACCAATGCCATTTGTCATGACTGTATAATGAAACTGTGCGATGTGATGGAGACGTTGCTTGTCCAAGAGCTCTTTAAGAGAATCTCTTCAGCTGTGGTTTAGCACTTCCAGGCTGAGCCCCTTAGAGAAGGCAGCTCAGGATTTCTGCTAGCATGACGGGCTTAGTTTTCTTTAACATTGCCAAGAGCAGTTCCAGCTGGGTTTTAGCTAGCATCAGTATATCAAAGCTGGTGTTCCTTTAGCCAAGGCCTTCATGTACAACCAGAGATTGAGGGTCCACAAAACAGAAGGAAAAGGGGGAGGGGAGGAGCACACAATGCTCACAGTATATTTTTATACATATTTACAGAAGGAAGAGCTGTGCTATCCAAACTTGAGCTTTCCCCATGGATGAGCCAAACATAACGTTTCATCCCAGCGAAGGCACAGAGAACATCTCNAGCTGCTTTGAAATTTTGAAATCAGGAAATGTGAGGCTCATGAGATAAAAACTATAACTGGGGTGAATGGCTCTCTTTAAATAATCATTGCAGAAGCTGGCCCAGTGAAACTTCTTTACCTTGCATTTGATGTTCTTAACTACTTAACAGTATGGGTAAATTCTCATTATGGCATGTTAATGAACAAGGTAACTTATATAGATGAACCAAGTAAGCTTATTGTCAACAATTAGTCCCTGTTAACATCAGTAAATCCAAAAGTGTCCTGAATGTGACTGGGTATCATCACAGGGCAGCTGGGAAGTTAGCAGGGAATGGGCAATTAAACAATTGTATGAAAATCAGCAGAAGCAATGCTAATAACTCTTTAATGAGATAAAAGGAGACATACAAAAGGAGAATTTACCCTATAACTCAGCAAAACCAGAGTTAAATCTATGATAACAATGGCAGGGAGCCTGGACAGCTTGTGGTGATGATGATGGTGAATGTGATGTGACGAAGAACATCTCCTTGTGATGGGCTAGATTTATATTGTTTGCAAGATACCTGCAGTCATGTTAAGTGTTCAGAGTGTGTGAACATGTTTAAATTATGTTATGCTGTAATAGATGGCACTTAAAGCTGATAAAAAATTGCTCTCTTAAAACAGTGCCATTTTGCTTTCCCTCCACCCGTGTACTTGGAGGGAATACAATGCTGAGTAACTACATANGCTGGGTTTTAGCTAGCATCAGTATATCAAAGCTGGTGTTCCTTTAGCCAAGGCCTTCATGTACAACCAGAGATTGAGGGTCCACAAAACAGAAGGAAAAGGGGGAGGGGAGGAGCACACAATGCTCACAGTATATTTTTATACATATTTACAGAAGGAAGAGCTGTGCTATCCAAACTTGAGCTTTCCCCATGGATGAGCCAAACATAACGTTTCATCCCAGCGAAGGCACAGAGAACATCTCAATGCACAGAAACATTTCTACACAGGAAAGGGTCTGGGAGATATTGACCCCACTTTGGGTAATTATGATCATCTCCTTCCTGGGTTTTTGTGAAAATGGAATTGTCCTCTGGTGCCTCTGCTTCCAGATCAAAAGAAACCCATTCACTGCGTACATCACACACTTGTCCATTGCTGATATCTCCTTACTGCTTTGTACGTTTATTCTGTCAATTGAGTACATTGCTGGTTTTGGATTCGCATATGGTTTTTACTACTATGTAACCACCACACTATCTATTGTCTTCCTTCTTGGCTATAATACTGGTCTCTATCTCCTGACAGCCATCAGTATTGAGAGGTGTCTGTCTATTGTTTACCCCATCTGGTACCGATGCCACCGGTCACAGCACCAATCGGCAATTGTCTGTGCAATTCTGTGGACTCTCTCTTTCTTCATGACAGTAGCTGAATATGTAACATGCAAAGATGATTCAACCAAGGAACAATTCGACGATGGCAACCATTGCCAAGCACTGCTCATCTTCACATGGATCCTGACTTTCATGATCTTCATTCCTCTAATGATTCTGTCCAGCCTGATCTTGGTTATCAGGATTCACCGTAACTCCCTGAGACCCCATTCGTCAAAGCTCTACATCATCATTGTGGCCACAGTCATTGTCTTCCTCATCTTTGCCATGCCTATGAGGCTGTTGTATCTTCTGAATTACCACCACTGGTCATCTTTGCTCAGCCAGCAGAACCACGTCACCATTGTTCTCTCCACCGTTAACAGCAGCATCAACCCCCTGGTTTACTTCTTTGTAGGAAGCAGCAAGAAGAAGAGGTTCAAGGAGAGCCTCAAAGTGGTTCTTAGCAGAGCTCTCACTGATGGCTTGCGGCCAAGAAGCCAGGAAGTCGGCATGAGTTTGGATATAGCCGAAACAATTTTCTAAATCTTAGGGGGGAAACTCTAGGGGCAAATAATTGGACGTGGAACGTTTAATAAACCACTGCAAAACTAGAAGTGTTTTTCATAGAATGTAAAAAGCAGTGGTGAAATGGTATTGTTATCTTTGGTGGTTGAGCAATGGATAAACATGGACTAGAATAAAGATAACTTTGATTTGTGGGGTTTTTTTTATATTTGTATTTTCTTAATTATTCAAACACACGCTACATCCTGATGTGACTATGCCAATCAAAGATACCACAGTGAAAAAGAGACAGGCCAACAGAGAATATAAAAAAAGGACACAGAAATATGTTATAAATAGTGTGACATTTATAAAAGCACCAAGCACCCATAAATGCTATTGAAGTCATCAGGGCCTGTGTGCGTTCTCATTTTTAAAAGTCAAACCCACTAAGTGCAGGATTCACATTTCATACTGGGATTTAGTTTCAACTGTTTCCAGCTCATTTAAGTGCGCAAAAGAGCTGCTCCCTGGGGGAAACAGAGGAAGAAATCCACGTATGACAGTAAGTGCCCATACATAGCCAAGCACATACGGTGTAACTTTGATCTAGCAAGACATTTAAGTATATATTAAATGGCCTAATTAATCTGTTGTTAAACTTCAGAATTTGTTTTCAAAGTATGTTGCATAATTTCCACTGACATCGACATGTCTTTGGGTCCTTGGATAATTTGGTACTTGACACACAGGAGTATCTGGCAATGCAGGGATGTTGCCAGCTCACAGAGGGCTTTTGTCCTAATTATGGAGGGTGGAGCTGGCTTATCCACAAAATGTCAGCATTCCTGTAGGTTTAGATATTCAAGGAGTCTATGAGAAAGTCAGTCCCAACAGCTGCTGTCCCAGCGACATACTTAGTATTTATCTCTGGAGAATATATATTCCCTGTGTGGCCTCTCTGTTTTATAACACTCAGTTTTGGAAAAACAGAAAAAAACAGAAAGGTGCCTCACACAATGAATGACTACACAATGAATGAGCTACACACCAGCCACACTGTTCCAGCTGCCTGCCTCCCTCCCTCTGTTGTATGCCAGGGTACTGGGGCTGGTATAGCTTGGCTATATCCGAGCTGCAGAGTGCAGAGGACAACAGGAAAAAGAGGATGGGGCCAGATGCGTTTTATCACACAGAAGATGGGAGATCTTGGCAGTCAGAGCACTGTGGTACTTTCAAAGAGATATGCATTTGCTACTGGCCCCCATGGAGCTCCAGATTCAGCAGGAACTGAGACCTCCCCTCACAAGCAAAAGCAGCATCTTCAGCTTCCCGCCAAGTTTCCATTGGCACACTTAATAGCTAACTGGGGAAAGAAAAATACAACGCACCCCTCCTCTGTTGAAAGATTGCCAGTCCTGAATAAGGAAGATTGTAGGTTTGGACAGAGGATTGGATGGGAATTCATGTAGAGAAGAGATCTCAGAAGGATAAATGCTCTTTCTACACGTGCCCCTTCCTCCCTTCCTCCTTAAATTGTTGCAATGTGTCATTGTAGAAAAGACTTGGCAGAGGTTACTCCTACATCTTCCTAAGTCCCTCACTCCATCAAAGCCTTTATCTATGACAGTGCCTCCACTTGTCCCAGTTTTTGTCTTTGAAACTCTAGTCTCGGTCTTGTCACCTCTACTGGTTTGGGTGGTAGATGAGTGGAGTCTGATTCTCTCTTAGGGCAGAGATCTACTGTGCTGCTGGAATGACACATCAGCTGAGCTGCACCCACTGTTGATGGGGAGTGCAGGATAGGGCAAGTAGGTCTGTGGACACCTTATGAGGGAGGGCCAAGGGAAAAGTGAGTGCAATGTCCACATACACGTGTCATGTGTGTGCATGCAGCTGCTGAGGCCTGGGGGACTGTTGGGAAATTTGTCAACACTGATGAATGCCATAACCTTAAACACTAGGGTAGATCTAGCCCCCATCAAAAAACACCAAGACTTCCCTTTAAAGCTCTTCCCTACCCTTACCTCAAAATCCTTTACAATAATCACACAGAGAACCAGAGATAGGGGCAACACTGCAGGAAACATCTTCAACACATGCCTCTGCTGGAACCACACAGGTAACCCAGGTCTCTCAGAGTGATTCAGGTGAGGTAAGGCATATGATTTATAGTGCTTAAACATATCCAGGTTATTACAACAGGCTTGGGTTAAGGATCACTATGCGTGCAGCCAGGGCAGTAGATCTGAAGAGGCACTAATATGCAGCAGGGCAATTGGGATGCCTGTGAGCTGAATAGGTGGTCTAGGACTTTTAGCTTCTTACCCCTTTTACCTGGCCATGCCTCCAAATGTTTCAGATTCTGGACAAAGGTCCATAGATCAGTTCACCGAGCAACGAAAATTAACACTCAGCATGAGATGAACATCCAGAAGGACAAATAAGAATGAATATCTAACAGTTGAAAAATTATTCATATTTCCCAGCAGATAGATAAAAAAACCTCAGGGATGTTCTCTCTTCTTTGTCATAGTACCTGGTGACTCTTCACCGTGCAAACACGCTGCAGTACAAGGGGAACTAATAAGCACATGATTCCATAATTAAAAAACAAAACAAAACAAGACAAAACAAAACAAAACAAAACAAAAAAACAACCAAAAAAACTATGACTGGAAAATGTGACAATTCGTTGCTCAACAAGGATGTGATTCTCCACCAGCTTGTATTTTCAAAAATTATTTGCAACTGTAGGAGAGATTAAAATACCACTGTGCAGATCAGATGGTTTAAGCACTCTGTAGTGGGGCAGAACAGGAAAGGTTGTCTTGTGGGTACTACAAGTACTACCTGTGGAGTTTAGAGATGTGGGTTCTATTTTAATGCAGTATTGGCATCTAGTTTTTCTGTGCCACTCTTTCCTGGCTATAAAAGGAGAGTTATATTATTTTGCCTCCAGTGTTATGCTTTCACATTTGCACTATAGGTACTTCAGAACAGCAACTATCTCTTGGTTATCTCTTGTAATGTCTGGGGCAATAAGGATGTAATTTTGCTTTGCAGTCAAGACAAGGAATTATTCAGGAAAGTAACACCCAGTATAAAGCCTGCTTTGTTAAAACTCCCTCTCCCAGGCTTCTGATAAACTTGATACTTATAAATGTTTTGGGATGTGAAAGTATGACTAGAAATACAAGGAGAGAAGTCACTTCCCTAGGCACAGAAGAGTTTTTGCTCTTGTTGCTACTCCCTGGGTGGAGAGGATGATGTGGGGCAGGCTGCTGTTTCAGGTCCAAAATGATGTGATGAGTTTATGCAGCAGCTTTCCCCTATAACTCACAGACTTTTTGAACAGTCCTTGTGACAACAAGGGCAGAGAGATGAGGAACAAGATATTGTCCAGTTTACTTCTAGCCTGGAGAAGTACTTCCCCATATCCTGGGAAATCTTCTAAGGGAGGCTGAAATGCTTCCCAGTTGCACTGGTTGCTGCAAATAACAAACCTCCCTTTCTTAGCATGAGAACAATCCACAAGTCTACAGCATTCCCTGGCAAAATCCCTCACAGCACTTTGTGAAGTGAGGTAAGAGGGATAGATCATTTGCAGAGTCCTCAAAAAAAAACCAAAAAACCCTAGATAGATTGTCTGGCTCCAAATGCACCTCACAGAGACTCCTCAAGTCCTCCCACTGTGTCAGTCTCAGGGAAAGCCATGATCCACACGCGGGGTTTTATGAGAGATGTTGCAGTGATGACACTGGCCAGTAGAAGATATTCTCAGATGGTACCAGGTCAAGGGAGAGCAGAAAGTCAGTGTGAGCTTGTGTGTAGCTCACACCATACAATGCTGTCTGCTATTTGTGTACCTGCTGCTTCTCTTCCCAACTCCATGCAGAAACAATTCATTAAAATCCACTACACAGGGTTTCTAGCTAGCCATCCAACCAGAAAGCCAGTTTTCTTTCTATTTGGTTGCCCAGGCACTTGTGTGATGTCCACATGGAATTATTTTCTTTTCCAGTTGACTCACACAAGCCTAAAAGATGAAGCATCAGGATCCACATTCAAACAAAAGTATTATAGGTGCAAAACTTTGAATTCAAGGAAGAAGTACTGAGATAGCCTGCATGATTCTAATACTTCTTCCTTGCATATAACCATTCCATTTTTAATTATATGATTGCAACCTGTTTTTTTCTCCAAACTGGACTCTTGCCTCATTCAATACACAAGCCTGGACCTGCTACTGTTTTAGTTAAGTATTTCTAGAATCCTTCCTTCAGTTGTTTCAGAAATATGAAGTGTAAGAAAGGTGAGGGAGTGGCTGTGCCTGTATCCATCTGGCCTCAAATCCTGTCTCCATCAGTGTTCACAAGCAGATGCCTACAGAGGAGAAGGAACAGAACAAACATATATCATGCTCCTTTCTCCAAGCCTTCAACAGTTATCAGCTCAGAAACACTTTGGTCTAGAAATGTTTACACTTGGTAACTTTCAAGGCTCTTCAACAAAAACATCTGACCTCCATGGAAACTGTACGAGTTTTTTATATCTTCAACATTTTCACAGAAGTATTTCATAGTTATTCTGAAGGATTGTCTTCAGGAATAGGAGAATGAAATTCTTACTTGGATTCCATCATTCTAACACTACTAAGCAAGATGCAATACAAAGCAACTGATTTTTTTCTCTTAGAGCCAGACACAAAGCATCTGGAATTGAAGTAACTTTTAATT
>VZUA01086292.1:25626-38483 GCA_013401035.1 Horornis vulcanius
GAATTTCTTTTTCTTTGTAATCTCCCATTAGTAGGAACCAGGAAAAATACAGCAAACCAGAAATTTATCAGCTACCTTGTAACAATCAAGAAGGAACAGATGACAATGTATTTCCTTACATAATACTACTGAATTAGGTGAAATAACTACTGAATTAGAAAGAGAAATGTTGCCTATTGTCTTACAATAAAAACACAACATGATGGAGCAGTAGGACTTGCAAATGATTCATTTTTTTCACTTCAGCTCCACATGAGATATCTGCAGGTTTTTGCATCGTAAAAAATTAGCCTTTACATATCTTCTACCAGCTTCCACTTCTTCCAGCCGGGGATCCACAGCTGTTTTCAGCAACTCTAGATTAGTGTTGTGATTTAGACACAGCTGGCAACCAAGCCCCATGACCTGCTTGCTCACTTCCCTCCAAGAGGACGCAGGAGAGACTGAAAGGGTAAAAGTGAGAAAACTTGTAGGCTGAGATAAAGACAATTTAACAGGGAAAGTATAAGCCAGCCACAAACAAAGTGAACGGGGCATTCATTCACTGCTGCCCATAGGCAGGCAGGTGTTCAGCCATTTCCAGGAAAGCTGGGCTTCTTCATGTTCAACAGTGATTTGGGAAGACAAACACTGTCTCCCCAAACATCGCTGGTGGGGGGGCAGAAAAGACCTTGATGCTGTGTAAGCCCTGCTCAGCAATAACCAAAACATCTCTATATTATCACCACTAACCTTCTAAGCCACAGCACAAAACAGTGCCCTTTTCAGTGCAAACACTGAGTTCAGCACGTAAGGACCTTCCCAACAGGACAAAGATTTCACATGAAGTCAAAGTGTTCAGACAAAGTTGATGTTCTTTTACAGTATCATTGAACAGTACCATCTAGATAAGGAAATGTCATNATCACCACTAACCTTCTAAGTCACAGCACAAAACAGTGCCCTTTTCAGTGCAAACACTGAGTTCAGCACGTAAGGACCTTCCCAACAGGACAGATTTCACATGAAGTCAAAGTGTTCAGACAAAGTTGATGTTCTTTTACAGTATCATTGAACAGTACCATCTAGATAAGGAAATGTCATTAATTATCTCCCTAGCTGCTTTGGGAAGCCTAAACCTAACTCTTTGAGAAGCCTAAACCTAAGTCTGCAAAACAAGGTCATCAGGGACTGTTTGCCTCAACAGAAATTGTCATAAAGCAGGATAACTCATCACAACAAATCCGAAGGTAGGTCTTATCAAGAGCTTGCCTTTAAAAATGCTAAGGAGAGTAGACGTAGAACAGGAAGAAGTAGAAAGCATTAGAGAAACGGTGAAAGACTGAACAAGCAGCAAGAAGAGTAAGGAGCAATCAGAAGTAATAGCAATGGGAGTAATACTAGGGAGTATAGCAAGCAAGAGAACAGGAAAGAAAAGGAAACTACCGAGTGAGTGGCACATCTGTGCTTTCTGAAAAACTGTGCAGCTCCATGGAAAAGCCTTATGAAGTTTCCACAAAGTATAAAAGTAATTACTTTAACAAAATGTAGCTTACAGACAGATAAACGGTCCAGACTTCACTGGAGAAGGAATTTCCCACAATCAAATGTAAAAACAGCTCTGGATGCTGCAATTTTTTTTGTTCCTATTACTGAAAAAATAGACCAGATGTGAGTGTTGAAGGGAACTGAGACAGCAACAGTAAAAGCGAGCTGCCTCTCAGCCAGCCTGACCTGCACAGCTGATGGTGGCCACATGAAGCAAGACTGAGTCAGAAGGACAAGAAATGATGCGGCACTTGACACCTGGCAAGATGAAAAGAAGAATCCTGGAAGACCTGTGCATCCATCACTTATTCAGGACACTGTGCCTACTGGAAACCATCCATAACATGGAAATCACAGCATGACTTTCAGGTGTACCGGGATTTACTCCACATAACTAGCAGCCATCATGCTGAACTTCTCCTGAGGGAAAGGAAAAGGTAAGATTAAGACAATTACATAATTTCAGAATATTTTAACTCTGCCATGGTTAGCTGAGATGCCAGTATGATTAAGCACAGGAGGTAAATATTTATGTTATTATTTATAAATGATCCTCAGACTGGCATATTCCTATGGGCTATTTGCAAAACATAGTTTAGGATACAAAAATGATTAACACATAGCTCCTGACAATTTCTATTGCATGTAGCTAGCTTTAAGCATGGCAGAAAAATCCAGGAATCTTGAGAGAACTGCTGCATCCACCAGATTATAAAGGTTAAGGAAAATATGTAGTAAATGGAAACAGTCACGATTGGAATTTGCAAATTGGAATTTATTTTAAAGGTATTTGCACTTACATTGTGTATTTCGGTATCTCTGCAGCACCCTTGCTGTGTTGCAACATTGGTTCATTGTTAGGTTGATGCCTATGTATTAGCACAGCAAATGAAAGGAGAATTTCTGGTTTGTTCCTTCTCCTTTCTAACTGGAATTTTTTCCCCAGATATTTCAATTTCTTTCCTTCTTGCTAGGTAGCTGTTCACATACTTTTCTCTATATGCAAAGAAACTGCTCTAAAGTCTTGTGCAAACACTGCAAATAGAGAGGCCTAAACATTCACAGCAGTATAAAGAGTGAAGAATGCCACTCTAAACTTCTTCATTCTTTTGTCAGTAAACAACTTTGAGTTAGCTTTTACCAGATAACTGAAATGAACTGTTTCTGCATTTCCAGGCCCTGACACTGCAATATTTATATGTATTCTTAATGTTACCAAGGTGAGCTGTCACATTGTTTTCAGCGGAGTCACTCAGGTACTTAAATCTACACAAAGAAAATTTCAGGCATAAAGCCCTATTTGCAGAAACCTGGGTAGCTAATAAGATCAGCAGCCACAGAATGTCTGCCTGCTCTGCTGTCTGCAATGAATTTCCTGGCTGATAACATTTTTAATTCAAGCTGGTAAGCAGAGACAGGATTTCCACCAAGTCTTTTCTATTTGCACTGCTCTGTGTAAAGTGAGTGATGCCAGTCCTGCCAGCAGAGCAGCAAAGTTTAAGAAACATAACCACAGAAATAACAGACTTGGTATTCTTTTTGTCAACTGCTTTAGTCTTTTTGAGCCTTTGAGCTGGTTTCATCAAGCTTCTCTTTAAACTACACAGGCTGGAGTCCTGAAAGCAGACAACAGGGATTCTTGGGTAATCAGATTTGGAACTTTCAGGAATCCATAAACGTTAAAACAAAAGACAAAGAATTGACAATGCTCCATTATATTGTAGTAGAAAACTGTAGAGGACAACAGCATTTACTCAGTCCCTTTCATTAATTCTTTTTCTTTAGTTCCTCTCCCCCTTCTAGAGCTGGTGGTGGTGTTTGTGCAGATATGCAGTGAGCCAAGTGAGTCAGGTGACAGGTACAGCTGCAAACTTGCACAAAACAATTGGAATAGTATGTCAGCTTTCAGCCAGAGCAGCATCTTCAGCCTGCCCTGCTGCAGAACTAATGCTACCATAAAGGTGGGTTGTATCCGAGAGAAACAAGAGGAAAAGGAGATTAGGACAGCCCAGAATCAGGCTGAACTGCCAGAGAGGCAGGTCTTCAGTGTTGTCTCATTCTCACGGATGCTAGGGAATGGGGCAAGAAAAATTATTTCAGTTATAGGCCTTTTTTGGGGTTTTATTTTTGGCCAAAAGGCTTTTGGAAAGAGTTCACACAAGACAGCTGTCTGATTAATAAGTGTAATTTTTAGTTTTCTTTTTCTCTCCCACCCTTATGCCTCTTACTACTCTCAAAGGTGCTTTCCTTCTTAACCACACTTTCATAAAAAATTACTGCTAATTAATTACCTCTTTTGAATCTTTACATTGCAGTTAAAATTTGCTAAATTCTGGAAATAATTATGCAAGCTCCAGGCTGTATCACTTTCTTCTGAAGGCCAAGAGGCAGTGGAGGTAGGACAGCGTGTGTTCCACTTCCTCCTGACAAGGCTGCTGCCTTGTGCAAGCCTCCCCTTCTGCCCTGTTTGAAATGGGGGTAATTTCAACACCACACCAGCTTCCCTGTTGCAGTAATAATTCTTACAGTCAGACAACCAACCACATCACTATCATTGCCTCCTCGGTCTTCATCCCTAACGGGTTTAGTTTCCTTATCTCTCACAAGATTTCACTGCACATTTCAAAAAACCTATTTAAAACCCCACTTAACGTTTTCCAAACAGCATTTCTTTGACCAAGCCACAGAATCACAGAATTGGTCAGGTCAGAACGGACCACAGTGGTCATCTGGTCCGACCTCCCTGCTCAAGCAGGGTCCTCCCAGAGCACATGGCACAGGATTGTGTCCAGACGATTCTCGAGTATCTCCAGTGAGGGAGGCTCCACACCCCCTCTGGGCAGACTGCTGCAGTACGTGGTTACCCACACAGTAAAGAAGTTCTTCCTCATGTTCAGGTGGGATTTCCTGTGCATCAGTTTCTGTCCGTTGCCTCTTGTCCTACTGCTGGGCATCATCACGGAGAGCCTCGAAACATCCTCTTGGCACTCCCCCTTAAGATACTTATAGACACTGACGAGGTCTCTTCTTCAGGCCCAGCTCCCTCAGCCTGTCCTTGTTAAGAGTCGCTCCGGTCCCTCAATCTTTGTTGCCTCCGCAGGACACGCTCCGAGACACTCCAACCCACCGGCAGTGCCCCACGGGCCGAGCCCCCGCGCCTGGGGTGTCGGGGGTAGCAGTGACGCGGTGTGGCGGTGTCGCGGTGTCACCGCGCGGCTCGCACCGAGGGGGAAGGGCGCCTCACGTGAGCGCCGTGCCCGCACATGGCGGCGGTCACATGACCGGGGCGGGGGCGCGCGGCTGTCACATGACCGGGGCGGGGGCGCGCGGCGGTCACATGACGCGCGGCCGGCACCGCCTGACGTCCCGGGGCAGCCCGGCCCATGGCGCCCATGGCCTCGCTGCTCCTCGGCGCTCTCCTGGCGCTGCTCCCGCTCTCCGGGGCGGCCGCCGCGGCGCTCCCCGACTCCTACCAGGACCTGTGCAGGTGGGCGGCTGCTGGGACGCGATGGGGCGGCTGGAGAAGGGCTGTGCCGGGGGGTACGGGGAGGGAGGGGGTGTCTCTCGGTGCCCGTGCCGCTCCTGCCCTCCGCGGGAGCGCAGCACCGGGACTCGGCAGCGCGGGCCCGGTCGCCCAGGCTGTTGGTCGCCTTTTATGGGAAGGGTCGGGCCGGGGATCTCCGGGGCAAGCGGCGGCCGTGTCCCCCCGCGTGAGGCCGAGGCTGTGCATGGCCAAGGCACAGCCGGGCTGGGAGGCTGGAGGGGCGGCAGAGGGACCTCTCTGCGTGGGTCTCTGCAGATACAGGAAATGTGCGGGTGAGAGGATGAGTAGACTTGCTCTGTGCAAGGCGCCTGTGGTCTAGCCTGAAAAACACAAAGTGTTGTTGGTTTGGAAGGGATGTTGCTTGAGACTTGGCTTCTTGCTAAGGATATCACCAGGTGCTGCTATTCAGTTACTTACAGGTGAGTTAAGAAAGCTTTGGGAAACTTAGCACGTGGAGATCTCATCATTTTCCATGTCTTGACATTTTTCTAAATGCCAATTTCAGCCGTGAATTTAATCTAGCAGCAATACCTTGCCAGTTTCAATTTCTTAATCATTTAGCCAGAACATGCAGGGTACATACAAGAACACATCATTTCAGTCAATGTCACTGCAAAGGCACCAGTGCAGCAGAGTGAATGTAGCACTAAGGGCAGAGGTTGGATCAGTGGGGGGAATGGGCTGTCCACCTGGTAGAATCTGGGATATGCTATTGTTAAATTATGAAAAAGGGTAAAAAAAGTGTGTTGGCTTGCAAGAATAACCCATGAGGGTGGCAAAAATTGGTTTTGTGGTTTTGTCAGATGACCACCCTAATTGCCGAATTGACACAGAAATAAGAAACTATTGCGTAGCTTCTGGATGGAATTTAGCTACTCTGATGAGTGATTTTTGTTTGTGGTGTGGTTTTTTTTTTCTTTTTTTCTTTTTAAAAAAAAAAAAAACTCTCCCTAAATGATTTGACTGTCAAAAGACATAAAGAGCATAAAGAGCAGTTCCTTCTGCTACCCTGATGTTAAGTATTGTCAGTGTCTGTCTTGGCTTTTTTGTGTGTCTGTGACTAGAGGAATATTTGAGCGTGCTTTGGAGAGACATGCAGTCTTATTTTGGATGCAAATTACTTAAGCTGGTTTCATTTTGTTACTGGCAAGTGAAAATAATTTGCACATAGCACAATCAGCAGGTTTCCTTTTAAGATGGACTGCTTCAAAAACATGTATTTGCTGTTGTGCCATGGTGGTGCATAAACTGCTTTGAAGGACTTATGTCCAGTAATCCATAATGGGTAAAAGAAAAAATAAGAACTTTTGGTCTGATAGGTGGGAAGTCTCCATGGAGTTCAGTGGTAAAGTTTCTTCTTGGCTACAGTTGCCAAAAAACTATACCAAGCGAGGAATGATGCAGGCAATGGAAACACACCACTGGTGAATTTCTCAGCCAAAAGTTACAATGTCAGTGGGCAGAACAAGTCCCCGACCAACCTATTTTTGTACTGGCTTAAAACAAGGTTTTTATTTGTTTTACAGCTGTTAAGAAAACAGTGTCCTGGGGCTTGTGTGCTGTAATAGGGCTGGTGAAACTGCAGCAGCGGGTCGGGTGTGGTGTGTGAATGTCAAAAGGTGGGCAAAGAAGGAAATTGCTGGGGATTAGAAGAGGCACTGGCTCTCCTTTAAGTAAGAATAGGAAAGCTGTTTTGTAGGGAGGAGGGAAGGTGTCAAAACTGTTTTGCAAGAGCTGTGGCGTGAGGCTACTTAAACTTGAGTTGGAGGTTTTCATTGTTTGCTTTGTGTAGCTTTACTGCTGGTATGCTTGGATGGTCTAGTGAAAGAAGAAAAGCTTTCGTTCTCTGAAACTTTGTCTAATGGCATGGTTTCAGTCACTGATTTTGTTATGCTTTCTCCTTTGTTCTTGTGTGCTCCGACAGCTGACTGTGGCTGTCATGTGACTTGCAGTTGGAGTTCTTTTTTTATCTTCTATGTAGAGGTTTCTCCAGGATTGCTGCAGCATGAGTAGCTGGGAAAGAATACAGGGAACTGATTGGATATAGGAAGTTACTGGCCAGTTTGGTCTCTCCAAGTTTTTCTTCTTCCCCTTATATTTTTCGTGTCAAGATGCAAGAAAAAAATCTGGAATTAGAGTTAATTTTGTGACATGTTATTGAAGTCCATCTACTTCAAAAGAAGTCCTGACAGTTTGGGTTCACCTTCCACATAATACTGCAAAAGTTGCTGTGTAACTTTCCTTGCTTTCTAAAAAAAATGCAGAATATGTTTTGAGTGTGATGGTAGATCAGCAAATACAAACTGCCTACTCTGTGGGCTGTTTTGCCTGAAAATCTATACTGGATGAGAGGTGATTTAGTGACCAGTGATGTTTTTGCCCCCTTGCAAGGGTAGGAGCTGGTGCATAACTTCAGTGATTTTTAGATTTGTGGATATAAGAGAATCTCAAACTGCTGTACAATACAGGATTGCTATTACACAGACTTCAAGTTTTGGGGATGTAAGTCAACTCTATTTTATGTTAAATGCATAGTTTAAGAGCACAACTCCTACAGCTGACTGTACCTACACTTCTGTTCATTCAAAACACTGTCTTTTCAGCTTTTGTTGTGAAACCACAACTGTGCTCATCTGTGCTGTTTGAAGCTCTTGAAACCCCAAGTGTTCTGCTTGGCCTTGGTGAAGAAGCACATGCTGAGTACAGAGAGGTGACCTTTGGGTGCCCTCATTCAGCTCTATTAAGTGCTTTGACATATTCAAGTGGGAGATGTCAGAAATAAGATCTTACTGGACTTATATACCGGTGTGAATGGTTCTGTCATGTGCCTGGGAAGCTGCCGTTGTAATGTCTGAATGTGGTTTTTCAGCGCATGAGCCACCTCCTACAACTCTTGTACTTAAGCTTCAGATAGCTACCCCTTTTCTTAAGCATTCTGTAAAATGGTGTAGTAGATGTGGTTTAGAGTGCAGCATGAAAGACCAAATGTCTTCTGGATGCAAAAAGCAGAAGAGCTTGCGGTGTAGCTGTAAGGCTGTCATGCATGATGCACACGGAAGAAAACTTGCCTGAAGATACACAGTGTGTGTGGTAGTTGGAAAAGGGGACGTGTGAGCTGGAGCAGAATTAAGCATGGTTAGGGATGCATTAAAAAGCTCTTGAGGCATAGAGATGGCTGTACTTTGTGCCGTTCAAGCTCTCATTTCTGTAAGGAGAGCTTGCTTTGACATGGAGATTTCTTTACCATACACATGCGTGTGAAAATGATAGTCACATCTGATAGTGATTTCAGTGTCAAGTGATGTGCAAGCTTCAGATTTACAGTGGCCATCCTGGAAATTGTTCCTGATCTTGTCTGATCCTGAGATTGTGCTGGTTGAAGCTGCTGGTAAAGAGCTTTGGGTACTCGTTTAATCTCTGCAGTGTTCTGGTAGCTGAGGAGCATCTGGGTACAAAATCGTTTGGATGCATAAATCACATGTGGATCTGCTTTCCAACTCTGTGGTTGTAGGTTGCCTTGTCTCTCTGCCAGGTCGTCTGTATAACACCCTTTCAGCAAAATGAGCTATTTCAGTGCATTCCCCAGAGAGGAAATGCATGATTCTTTGTGACTGTGCTTTACAGCTGTTTGGAGCAGGGTGCACTGTTCTCCCCAGCAGTCATCCCTCGGGTAACAGTTTGAGAACCAAAATGCTTGAACTATTGTTGGAGATTGGTGGCAGTAGTCTCTCTGGTGCTGTGCTGATTTGAAGCAGTTCCCTAGTGCGCAGACCTCAAAGAGGCTCTGGTGTTGGGATGCCCGTGCTGTGATGGGAGTTAGCCTTCTGCACCTTCCTTGGCTTCAGTGCCTCAGCTTCTCATCATAAAGTAAACTTGGGTTGCTTTTCCCTTTCTCGTGTAATTTTTTTTTTCATATTGCTTCTTCGCTTTGTTAAAAAAAAAAAAGTAGAGCTCTTATTTGATGTTGCAGCTTGCTGAATGTAGATTAATTTGCTTTTTTCTATGATTGCTTCAGTGTCTCAAAAACAGCACTAGGTAGCTGAAAAGGCTGACCTGCAGGCAAGGTTATTCCCAACAACTCGTCTGGACCTTGCTTGCACAACTGCTTTTGACAGTGGTCTGAGCTGGCCCTGCCTACTTCTGTGCCTCCCACTGCTGGTGCATGGCCAGAAACCACCGTGAGCCAGGCGGGGAACTGGCCAAGCTCGATCCCCCGTCCACACACATGCACACGCACCTGTTGTTTTTGCTGAGTTAATTTTGAGAGAGGACAGTCCCTGGGCTCAGCTTGTGTCGGGTGCTTGGGCCAGCAACACTGGCAGGAGGCAGGAGAG
This sequence comes from Horornis vulcanius, assembly GCA_013401035.1. Lineage (NCBI taxonomy): Eukaryota > Metazoa > Chordata > Aves > Passeriformes > Scotocercidae > Horornis > Horornis vulcanius. The sequence goes on from VZUA01086292.1 coordinate 35,032, forward strand.
CCTGCCCGGGGGGATTGATGTGGGTGTATGTTTCATCCCTCTAATTGTGGGATAGTTCACAGTTGGTTTATCAGAAAACAAGCATCATGTTGTGGTTTCAGCAAAAATAACTCCTTGACAGTTTTTTTCAGGGCAGACAGTGTGGTTTGAGGCCTGACCTTGAACTGCTCTAGAAATGGCTGTTTGAATGGCTTAATCTGTGAGGCAGCATCTGTTTTGAGCCCCATGGATCAGAGGATGCATCACACCCACCCCATGATCGTGGCTGTTACTTTGTAAAGGTACTGATATAACAGCTCCCTAAACTAGCTCAACTGCAATGAAGCAGGATAACTTAAGCCCTTCAAACAAGATAACTTCATTTGGCCCTAGCAAAGAGGTGATTACATCAGGCATCACCACTGGTGGAGGTGAGTGCTGAGCAAGCTGGAGGAAGCCAGTCCATGTGACTCACATGGTCAGGATGGGCAATGTGATTTCCAGCAGATTGTTTCCATTATGGATTGCAGTAGAGAGGTCAGCTTGTATCTTACTGGAAAGTAGAGCATTTGCAACTTGAAGGTACTGATTTAATGCCAGAAGTCTAACTTGTTGAGAAATAATTCTTGCTTTTACTGTGAAAGTGCTTTGCGTCTCTCTGAGAACAGCTGCTTGGGCTACATCCAGGCTGCTGTTACTCACAATGAATAAATCCCACCGTGCTCCTCCCACACATTAAAAAATAGAAGTCTCTATAACATCCATTGAAGTAATAGTACTCTGAAATTACACTAGATTTTCACTTCTCTGTGCCCCTGAAGCTGTGGTTTGGAACATGATTGAACATTGGATTTCATATTTCTTTTATGCAGACTGTTTTGGAGGATTCCTCAACCTTCCCTGTCCAGGGGCCTGTGACAGGGCAGAGGGAAGGTCTGGCTTCAGTGGCTGCTTTGCTTCTGTTCTGTAAACTGCTCATCTTGTTTCTCTTTTGCTTCTGGCCTGTGGGTGAACTGACTTGATGATGCTGATTTCCTCTGTTTCATAACACAGAACTGGAAAAGCAAAACCTTAATCTCTGAGTGATAATTCTGTTGTGTGAAGGACTTAAATTCTTGTTCCATTCACAAAGAGATTTTAACTTGTAAGGTCTCTATAAAAACCAACAACACACTGAAGAACATCCCAGCTCGATCAAAAACTTTGTGCCATGGTATTGTATGTTACCTTTTTGTCATCTTCCAAAACCAGTCAAAAAAAGGAGTACTGGAGCCATTGAGAAATTTTCAGCTCTCAATTTGAGAAATGCTAACTTTCTGGGGCTTCATTGTGAAGAAATTTGGTTTGGATTGCAATGCATTTTTTTTTCCTGGATGTAAATCTAGCTTTGGTTTTAATCTCTTGCTGTTTTCAGAGCCTTTGAAGGTAGTCAAGTTCTTCTGACTTCTTTTTTGTATATTGAGAAACTTTATTCCTTTGCTGAACTTTGGTTATTCTGTACTGTAGCTAAATTCTCATCATCCTCCTGCATCGATATTGCCTTTATCTACTTCAGAAATGCAACAGACTAGCTGAGAGAATTAATCAGTATGATTGTACAAGGTCGTGTCTGCCTGCTTATGAGGAAAGAATAATGGCAAGTATTTGCCTAGGATTGAGGCACAGTCCTTGAATATGTACTTGTATTGGTGTTTTGGGTATGAGTCAATACCTGGCAAGTTATTTTTGACCCTTATATTAGGATATAAAGCCTCAAATATAATAATATACTGCTATATAAAGATTTTATTTGTTTTTTGAGTTCACAGAGAATGCTCTTGTATTTGTCCCTAACTTGTTCCAGCCATTAGCAGTGTGAAATGAACATGGCTGCTGTAGTGCAGGGAATCAAAGAGCCCTGTAGTCACTAATTAAAATGGAAAAGTATGTGATATCTTACTGCTGGCTCTTTGATTAAATGTGGCATGCACTGGGTTTGAGAGGAATTCTCAGATTATTTAAAATAAAGAATAAAGTAGCTGAACTGAAAGTTGCCCCTTTCTCATCCATGGACTAGAGCTCAGAGCTGAACAGGGATGGTTTCTCCTCCTGGGGGGATCTGGAGGATGATAATGCTGAGTGGTGCAACACATATGACCTAGAGATTAAGGCAAACAAACCTGATGGGTGAAGCTTCTTATCAGCTGAGATTTGTACATTAAGATAAATGCTTCTGTGGGTCAGATAGGTGCACTAAATTTTGTGTGAGTTCTAAATAACAGGGATGCCTAGTAAGTCACTGTGGTGTCCTCAGTTTTCTGGTGTGTTGATGAGTCTGTATTAATCCTACTGAAGTCTCCACGTGGAATAGGAAGGCAGCTGGGGAATCTGTTGTATTGCAAAAATCATGTGTCCAGAGGATGCAGGCTACTGCCAGTGCCAGAAGAGGGGTAGCTGAGCCAAGGTGACAGCAAACATTTATTGAGTTGTGCTTTTTTAACAGAGCTTGGCCAGAGCACCCTGATAGTAAGCCAGGCTGTCTAAAGAGCTCCTGGCTCTAAACTAGATGACCTGGGCCTGCCTCAAAACTGAGCAGTGCTGTGTCATGCGACTGACCACATTTCACTGCAGTCATACTGCCTGCTGTGAGGGGAAGGAATCCTTGCTCTGCCTCTGAACTGTGCTGCGTTTGATTTTTTTCTGCTGTTACTCGGATTTATTCCCAGTTATATTTAACCTGAGCTTTGTGTTCCTTTTCCAGTTTTTAGACAGCTGGCTTTCTGATATGCCTGCAGCTAGGTAGTGTGATCTTTCACGGAGTGTCTTGAGGATAGCTCTGCTTGGTTTCCTGCTTTTGACATATATATAATGTCTAAAGGTGCAGCTAGGCCCTAAAAAGCACTGTTAGTGTCTTTTAGTCTGAATACTGTAAGACTCTCAACCCCAATTTTGACCCTGGTGCTGGCTAGCTCTACTGCTCTATTCCACTTAGACTTAGCACTTCTGCCAGTGTTGTTGGGCAGAACACTAAGGTGCAATAGTGTCCAGCCTGCCAAAGGCATCTGAGAAATTTATCAGGCTGTCAAGGATAACATATCACAGGTGATGATTCTTTGGGTGGCCTTCACGGAGGTTTGATGGGGAAGAATGGATAATTGGATGTTCAAGAAATGGAAAAATGGACTTAATGTTACCTCCCACAAAGTGATTAAATCTGTTTTGCTCTTAGTCCCAACAAAATAGCAAGTATTTCTGGTATTTACAAACATAGAATATGAATAGGAATTTAAGTTAGTGGTGCTCTTAGCCTTAAACTTGGTTATTTCAGGGACTGGTATCTAGATGATATGCAATTCTGACAATTTGAATACCAACTGACAAGCATTTTTTTTAATTTCAGTTACACCTGGGAAGCAATTGATGCAGACAAAGAGGTGCTTTATAAAATAAATTTCTGTTCCGGTGTTGAAGAGTGTGGAAGGACAAGTGCAGTC
>VZUA01086295.1:1223-11616 GCA_013401035.1 Horornis vulcanius
GCCTGGAAGGAATCATCCCTGAGAACAGCACTCTGTGTGTGTAAAAGAGGTGGGTGAGGGAGTGAGGATTACGAATGGCACTGTTTTCCTGCCTTTTCTGAAGGATAAGCTGCTCCTCTGGGGGCAGGCTGGCATTCCCCACAAGCTGTTATCCAGCATGCCCAGGAAAGCAAGAGCAGCAGGTATATTCCTCCTTTCCTCCCTCCTTCTGCCGTGCTTTTAAACACTTCTAACCACTCTGCAAAGCCAGTAATTAATTCCTGGATGGGATCCAGCAGTGACTGCAGGTATTTTGGATTCACCTGCTTGCACCTGAGGGTATGTGGAAGACCTTTAAAGGCAGATTCTCTCCTTTTCAGCTGGGGTGGGCAGGTAGTGCTCTCACTCCACAGCTTTGTGTCTATCCCTGTCCTGTCACACAAACTACACTCAGACTCCAGCACTGACAGCAGCTCTGCTGCTGCTTCATCTGCCCCTGGCAGCTCTTCAAAGTCTTTAAACCCCTTCAGCCAGGCTGGTTCTCTCCACCTAAAAAGCTGCAGATCCATGCTGGGATTTTTACCAGCAGTCTGTCCCTCTCAGTCAGCACTGGACAACCACAGGAGTGTTAGAAGGAGCAGCAGAGGAAAAGAGGGCTGTGGAAAGGCTGGGAAGACTCTGATGGAGCCCCCCTCCTTTAATCCTCAACCTGAACCTCACCAAGGGGAAGAGAAGAGGAAAAGTCCAGCTAGGCACTGAGCTGAGCACATGCACTGTAATTCCTGGAGAGGTGTCAGTGGCGCCAGGACTCCCTGGGGATGATTTTAAAATACCTAGATAAGAACTGTGAGGCTGTGTCTATCTCAAACTGAGGACTGCACAGCCCAGCCTGCACTTAAATGCCTGTGCCTCAGCTTGGTGCCCCACATCTGTGTTGTGCTTGGCTTCACAGTAGCCAAGGTTTAAGCCATTTTTACTCACTCTACTTTCTTCAGCTTTTCCATTTTGGAAAACAGGTCCATCACCCTCCTCACCTCTGGATCCCGTATCCGATTGCCCTGCAAGCTGCACACAGGTACATTCTCATCAGTAGTCAGTCATTCTCATTCTCTCATTCCTTATCCCAAGGAAGGAATGGTTGATTTGATGGTCATTGCCACACCACACTCACTTTATTTCCTCAAGCTGGAGGCACTGTGATGCAGCCTGGACCAAGTTAGTCATCCCCTCAGCTGTGATGCTCCCACCTGTCAACCTGGAAAGAGAAAGGATCACTCAGACCAAGCAAAGGGAGGACTAGAATCCCCTGCAGCCCTTGGCAAGCCTGTCTCAGACCTGTGTCTGCACCATGCACACAGACACAGAGGCAGCAGCCTGGCTCTGCCACCTGCAACAAATTCCACACTCCTTTTCCAGCAGGGCAACACAACACTGCTCTTGATGCCAGCATGAAACAAGAGCCACGCACGTCTGTGCTGCTCTGTGTAGCATTTTACCTTTATTCACTGCACAGAGCAGATCAACCTGGGGTGAGCCAATGTTATTGAATTATAGAGAACAGACAGGAAAGGAGAAGGCACTGTTTGTTACAAGCAAAGACTTACTCTAGTTTCTTCAGGCTCCCCATTCCTTGTAAGCCCTTTGAAAGAGCAGCAGCAAAGTCATCACCACATCTCCTGCTACGAAAGCTAAAATGTGAAGAAAAGGGGAAAAGACAAACACACTGAAAGCTGTTATTCTCATTTGCTTGCAGGATTCACCCTTCCTTCATACTGAAAAGAAATGCCTATCATCTTCCCTCTTATCTACTACATTAATTACCCTGTTGTTCATCTTAATCAAAATGGAAAAAACAAAGATACAGCTAGAATGGATTTATCACCTTATTATCCTTCAATCACTCATAAATTCATTGTTTCATACATTTCTGCCTTACTGAAGTTATCCTGTTCGGATCAAATTTTCCCAAATCATCTCTCCCTCTCTTCTAGAAAAAACCTGAGGTTTAACCTTCCAATCCCTTAGCCCTTCTCCCCACCCACCAGCTCACAGCACTGTGTTTACCTCAACTGTTCCACATTTTTACAGCCAGCCAGAACCTCCAAACAGTCAGTGTCCACAAGACACCCTGCAAAATCCAAACAAATCAAATCCTGGCCCGAGTTTATGACAAAAACCAAAGCCGACATGTCCAGCGTTGTCAGTCTGAAGTTTTTAAACTCATACTTGAAATTCAGCAGGCTCCCAATATGCTGGGCTACTTCGAGGTTTTGTGTTTCAAAGGTGCAGTGGCAGAGCTCAAGGACCTTAGGCCCTGACAGATGAGTGGCTGCCAGTTTCTTGAGAGACTGCAGGATCACATCCTGCTTTTCCTGCACCCAAGCTTCATCTTGCTCTGCCAGCAGCATGAGAAATGTCCTACACTCTCTTGACGACAAGCCTGAGAGAAATATGTGAAAACTCTCCATAAACTCAGTCTTTGTCTCATTCTTTAAAGTCCACTTTGACTTCAAGAAGAACTTCTTCTTCAAGTAGTTCTTGTCCACCCTCCTACTCACCATGAGACACAGTGCTGCAAAAAACTCCTGCAAGCTCAGGTGCACAAAGGCATAGCCAACCTCTGGCCAAGTGCTACTCGTCTTCACCTCAAAGGCAGTCAGCAATCCATGCAAGGAAGCAAATTCCTTCACATCCTCAGGCATATCACCATCATAAAATACAAGTTTCCTCTCTTCCAGGCCTCTCAGTGCAAGATCAAACAGACCCAAAATAGCCTTTTTGTTACAGTTCAGCTGAGTCTCCTCATCACCTGCACAGTCTCCTTGCTGCTTGTTTAGGAAGATGAGAAACATTTTGATATAAAACTGTGTCATAGTCTGAGGAAGCTCCACACTCATCTGGTGTTTAAGGAGCAAATACTCCAAGCAGATGCACACAATGTTACACAGAGCAGGGATGAGGCACATGCTGAGGAGTTTGGTGTTGTTCTTCACGTGAGCAATAGCTCGTTCTCTGAATGAATGATGACAAAAATAGTGGCTAACATATTCCTCGACCTTCTCATGGTCAAATCCCCAAATTTCTGCCAACACAACGACTGTATACAGTAAGAAGTCAGGTAGCCTCTTAGGTCGGCTGGTGACCAACACTGTGCAACCAGGCAGGAGCTTCCCATGGCAGAGGTCTGCAAAGAGCTGGGATATGGACATAGGGCAGGTAAGAGCTGGGTCTCTCTTAGAGGAGGATGACACATCCATGTTAGCTGCAAACTCATCCAGCCCATCAAAGATGATCAGTGTCTGCTGGGCATTCTCCAGGAGGCCCTGGAACACTGCGTCAGGGCTGTCCTCTGGCTGAAGGAACATGTCAAACAAAAGCTCCTTCAGGGTCAATTTTCTTTTTAATAAATTCAGCTGCCGAAACTCAAACAGGAAAGTGAAGAGAAACTGAGGTAGGACACCTTCTGCCCATTTCTGACAAATCCTGTGCATTAGCCTGGTCTTGCCTGTGCCTGGTTTACCAAACACAAAGATCACCTTGGTCGTGTGTGTTGGGGCCTCACTGCAAAGCAGATCTGACACCTTCACGGCTGTATCTGCACATTCTTCTGGCTCAGGAGTTCCTGCCGTGTCCTCTCGGGGTCTCTCTGTTCTCTCTTTTAGGCGGGGAGCTTTGCTCTGACGAATGACAACGTTGACAAAGGTTTGGTTGAAAGGCTGTGTTCGTTCCTGTGCTTCTGCTCCTGCTTCTCTCCTGCTTCCGTATCTCTGGCGGACAGAATTGATGAGGAGGTGCCGGTACTTCACAGATGAATCTAAGAGAGAAGACAACAGAGGGGGTACCAGGGTGAAAAAGTTAGTTGTGAGTCATGACAGATCCAAAATACTACCACTTATAGACAGAGAAACAATGGCCCTGATCAGAGGTTGCTGGGTAGAAATGACAAATTTTGAACTCCTGAAAATAACCTATAACTTTTCCTAATTTTTCACAGGGGCCAAAGAAGAATAACATTCAGGAAAAAAAAAATGAAGCAGCTTTATATGAAAACTAAATCTTACTATCTCTAAGATGAGAATTAGGTATCTGTGTTTTATGTATATTATTCCCTGTTCACCACTCCCTCTTCACCCATGGTGGCCTATAATGCTGGAAGTTCATGTCATGGGTGTTTCTGCAAAGATGTTAAACAGGTCCTTTCCTCAGAGGGAAGCCCAGCACAGCTTCTGCAATATCCACATACCCAGCTGTCGCTGTTTGGCATCCTTGTCACTTCCAGAGCTGCTGCGACGGCGACGGCGAGCAGACCCTGAAAATGGAAAGGTGAGAACCATGTCAAAAGAGCATTTTGAATGGCAGCATATTAAAGCTGGGCAAGACTCTCCAGCAAAGTATTTGGGGAGCTGAAGAGGAAAAACTGGACAGACGAAAATATTTGTAAACTCAGGCTGAGATTTCAGAATTGCTTTTTCTGAGATGGGCCACAGGCATCTCATTGATAAGACTTTTCGTAGACTGGATGATGTACCTGCCCCACTTTGAACAGAGGAGGTGCTTTGATACCCATGGGAACATGGCAGGGAATGTCTGTTTCTGGTGAATGCAAGGCCAACAGACAGGTTGTTTATGATGGTTAATTTCCTGTATTTTTTATGGTGCACTGTCAGATGGAAAGAACGGACAGAGCTGAGAGAAGCACATGTCTTTCATAATTAGTCTTCGTAACTTTCAGCACTATTTTCAAATTTCCATTCCACCAGCAACTGGCAAGATGGACTCACTAGGACACCACAGCAGCTGGCAGAAGTCTGAATGCAGAACAAAGGTCGCTTTTTTCTTATTATTTTCAAGATCTTGAACTGCACGTGACACACAAGACAGTGTTGTGTGACATTTGCAGTGCTGTGACTCAGATGTCTCTAAACAAAAAGCAGAAGTCAAAGTGTCTCTTCATGATGTGCACCAACTAGGAAGGTCTCAGTTCCAAATTCACCCCTGAAGAAAAACCTATCTGTTCTCTTAAGCTCCTGTTCTGACAGCTTTGGAGTGGTTTCTGCTTGATCAACACCTGAACAGTTTTTCTGCTCTTCCTTTAAAATCCAAACCAACTTCCTCCACCTACCAATGAGCTGACCACAGCAAAAGTGCAAAAAGCATGGGTTTTGTAGAGTGAGTGGGAGATTCCTGCAGAGAAACTAAAATGAGCGAGTTCCTTAGCAAGGGGCCAGCAAGGCTTTTCTGAAATTCAGGGAGAAAAAACAAAAACAGGGGAGATTCGTGTGCAAAGTGAAGTGAAAGTGAAGTGAAGTGCAAACCAAGAACAGAACAATGAAATGTGAAGTTGCAGTGGGTTCTCCACATCTTGCCACTGCTGAGGGTGAATAACTGGGACATTTGGAGCCCTGCCCAGGAGTGCAGTGCCCAGGGTCTATTCCAGCCTTACCTTTTGGCACAGATGACTGGACTCTGATATCTCTGCCTGCTTCTTCTGTCTGGCTGAAGTCACCTAAAGGAGTTGAATGAGAAATTAATTAGGGTTAATGTGAGCATTCTGCTCTTGAAATTTGGAGTGTGGCTGCCCAGAGACAAAGGGCAAGCATCTTGCAGCACAGACAGTGGGACAAACCAAGACTCAGTATAAGGGATGCAAACATCCAGGTTTCAGGGTCCCCATCTGATCTTTTCCATCCAGATTACAGTACAGTTAGCTTTGCTTTCAAGGCAGGAGAAAAACAACTTTACTCTCTGATACAAACAAACTTGGAGTATGGGCAGCTTTGGCTGATCTAAAACCACACCGTAGCCCAAAAAGGAAGCCCTACTTTCCCTGAAAAGAAGGATTTTCTGTGAATAAACAACTGGCAGCCCAGTCAAGGGTCTTTTCTGACTCACTGCATAGCTCAAAGCTGCCACAAAACCCCCTCAGCTTTACCAGAAGCAATTCACCTTCAGAAGGATTAGTGATGCTCAGCTGTTACTACAAAAGTGAAATCAGTATAAGCCAGCTCCAAAACCCTAAGAGACATCTTCTTTTATGACATGTCACAGTATCAAAAGGCTGAAAACTGTTTCAGCTTCAGTCCTGAGAGAAATCCCCACCAGTCCACATTCCCTGTTGGTTGTCTGGTCTTTGCCCTGTTTCATCCCTGCCAAAATAAAGTGCAACCTGCTGCACTCCGTTACAAAGGTTGCATCCACCCAACTGATGCAACTAATAAGAGTTACTGCAAGCAGGATGTGAAAGACAGGACTGTTGAGGACTCATCATGTAAGACTTCCTGCAGAACAGAAGAGTTAATCACCAGATAATACAACCCACTAAAGGAGAGGCAGAGCATAGCTGGTGCCACGGGCCCTCACAAAGCAGAGAGCGTGCACACCCTGCGTACTTTGCAACAGACACAATCATGAATTGCCTCGCTTTCTCTAAAGCCACTGCCTCTGCTAACAAGAAATATGGAGAAGTGGTTTTCTGTGGTTATTTTAATTCTGTATTCTTTGCCTTTCTGAATTAAAAAAAAAAAAATTAACGAAAGTACACAGAACAAAGAGATTGGAGTATTTTCTCCTTCAAATAAATCCATAAAAAAATTGCATCTCAGCTTTATTGGGAGTGAGGATGCACAATTTTTATTGGTATCATCTGTTAATGTCAGGGGTTTTTTACCTCAAATTACATTTCTAAGCCAGGAGTTGTTTCCAGGAAAAACAAAGGCACACAAGTGAGGGCTCTGGTGGTCCCACTGCCTAGACTGGGTGATGGTAATGGGTGGCCAAAGGCATTGGCTGTGTCTGGTCAGGGAAAGCTGGCCTGACCTCTCTTACCTTCTCCTGCAGAGCTCATGAGCAGGACCTCCAGATCCAGGGGCAGGTCATACTCCATGCAGACAGACTGTGCAAAGTGTTTCCAGGCAGCAGGACCAGCCTCCTCCAGCAGGTCAAGGAGCACTGATGTTTTTTCTCTGGGGTTGGTGATGGCAGCCAGGCTGCTCAGGGCAGCCTCGGGGATGAAGCGCTGGGAAGTGGAGAGCAGCCAGTCGGGACAGGGAGTGAGGAACTCCACGAGCTGGGGGCGGGCTCTGGCTACAGCTGCCTGCAGGTCTGGATCCTCATCCTGAAATGGGGGCTGCTAGAGGGAGGAAGGCAAAGGGCAGCAGTGGGTGCAGGAGCAAGAGATGTTCACCCCCACAGCCCTGTGTGGCTCCATCTGCTTTTCTACCCCTTGGCCTAAACCAGAAATTCTTACCCTTACTCCCAGGTTTAGAGATCTGAGCCCAGTCATGAGGGAGCAAGAATGGCAGTCTCTGTCTGCACAGTGCCTGACAGCAGGACTGTGAAGGACAGGGACAGTCCATGGGAGTCTCTGGCACCAGCCAGGGAGAAGCTGTTGATATCTGTATTGCTGCAGTGGCCATCTGCCAAATATAACATCCCAGGCATCTCTCACATGCACCAGGACCTCTGGGGAGGTCAGGGATGGTTTTGTTATTGTTCAGGAATGGTTACACAGAGTCAAGGCCTTTTCTGCTTCTTATGACACCCTACCAGCAAATAGGTTGGGGATGCACAAGGAGTTGGGAGGGAACACAGCCAGGACAGCTGACTTCAACTGGCCATATGACATCATGCTCAGAACATAAAGCTGGGGTAAGAAGGAGGAAGGCTCTGAGTTAGAGTGATGACGTTTGTCTTCCCAGATCACCATTACATATGATGGAGCCCTGTTTTCCTGGGGGTGGCAGAACACCTGCTTGCCCAAGAGAAGCTGTGAATTAATTCCTTGTTTTGCTTTCCTTGTATTGCAGCTTTTGCTTTACTTGTTCAGCTGTATATCAATTCACAAGTTTGTGCCAGACCCCCCTGCACAAAGAGCTCAGGCAACTGTTCTTGCTGCTCATTTTGTGGGGATGAACAACTCATTTCTTCTTTGGTGACAATGTCACCTCCATTCCCACTTCCTTCCCACAAAGCCATGCACTTGATCTCCTACCTGCATTGTTGTATAATCAGTCTCCTTCCAGCTGTCAAGTGCAAAGGTGGCTTCTGCTCCATATTCTGACAGAGAATCAATCTGCTGGAGGCAGACAGGGGGCACACAGGCAGACATACCCCAATACATGGGACATGCCTCACTTGGTGCAGATCCTTGGGGATAACAACAACAGAGCTTGCTGCAGATGTGTCAGGCCATGGTAGTTACCATGGTAGGCCATGGGCAGTAACAAATCTGGAAGCTCTGCCTTTGACCCAAGGGTCAGCTGTGATGCTTTTCATCTCTTCTCACTCAGCAAGCACCAAGTTTCAACATTTGAGGATTCACTCCTGGTCTCATGAAAATGCAGGACTGAGCCTTGTGCCCTAGAATACAAGTGAAGACAGCTTTAGAGGAACACTTTGTGGGAATCACAACTTTCCTGGTGTTGCTGCCTGATTTGAGCTGGGCTATGCCACTGCTGCTACCAGCCCCTCTGTGGAAGCTGATGCAGAAGCAGCAACCTCTTGCTCAAATGGGGCAGACAGTCACATCAGAAAAACTGTGAAAATTTGATCCCCTGAGACTACACAGCTCTCACAGAAGAGTTTCAAGTGTAGAGGAATGAAATGCCCCCAGTGCCAGCTCCCCACCTCTCAGCAGAAAGGGCAAAGGGAAATTTCACCCTCCTCTGCACCTGGCAGTAGTTGGTGTCCAGCCACTCCCACTACAGGGAAAGGGAAGAGAAAAACAATCACCATCAAGTCAAGAACAATAGGCTTAATAAAGCCATATTAAATACATATATAATCAAATAGACCTTGATGCCAGTGAAGACTGAAAGCCATCCACACAAAGAGTAGACTCATACAAATTAATGAAAGATTCACATTCAAGAAAAAAACAACACTGAAAAGTTGGCTGAAATCTCAGCCACACTGCACTGCTCCTGTACTACTGCTCTGCTCACTAAGGCCATCAGGAATGACTGGCAGTTGCCTTCAATAAAATATCTCTGATCCCAAAATGAAGCACAAAAACCTCCCCACTAAGGCCATCAGGAATGACTGGCAGTTGCCTTCAATAAAATATCTCTGATCCCAAAATGAAGCACAAAAACCTCCCAAGAAAAGCCGGAAAACTTCTGAGCCCTGATCTTTGCCCTGCAAATGCAAAACCATCTTTAACATACTTTTCAAAACTTAACCTCCCCTCCCCAACTTGGCATTTGCACCATTCCCAGCCATGAAAAATTAAACTGAAATGTGAAACTCCCTGTTGCAAATCTACCAACTTCTTGGCTTCTCTAAGGGCACAGGGTACTTACCAGAAGCCCAGAAACTGAGTACCAGCACCAAAACCTGTGTGGGGGTCACCAAACAACAAAGCTGGAGGACAATATCCACTGCCTTGTTTTCCCCACGTGCTAACCCACCACTGTCCCTTCCATGCCTTTCGGGCCCTAATGAACAAACGACAGGGCAAAATGAAAGTAAAATCAGACAGGAATTCCCCAACTAAAATGCATCCGCAGTAAAAAAACAAATGAGAAAAAAATATCCTGTCAGAACAGAGGAAGGGTAATGTCCTCTAGCCTAAAAACTATAGCTAGGTGATAATTTAGGTAAAGCATTTGAGGAGTGGTCCAAAGAAATGGTACCCAGGGGTAAACACTCTTCATGGAGTAAACTCCGACTTGGTTTTGATTAAGGCACTTGAAATGCGAATATTTAAGTGCATAAATCTGATTATTCTGGTACATGGGGATATATTTAATTACCTCTTCCATTATATCTAAGACAAAGAAACAAGTTGCTTTTCCTTTGGAATAAGGACAAAGTTTAAGTGAGAATGTAGCAGATGCAAATGATTAGATAAAAGATCCCACGTCTAGATAGAGCTGTGTGTGCAGAGATCTCCAGATCTAATCGGGTGGGCTGCAACAAACAGTCAAATGTTATTAATATTTCTCTGAAGACCAGGGAAGCTGCATTGGAAAACCAAATGAAGCCTGCAGCCAAGTCCCAGAGAAGGCAAGATGGCACACCATGCTGGGCCATAATTCACTTAGCAGAGGAAAAAAAATAGCCAGGTCCAGGAACACCCGTGTCTCCGGACAGAAACACCGACTCTGGTTGTGCTGCCTTGAGCGTGGTGCAGCGAGTGGGGGGAGCTCAGGAGAACCGGGAGGGAATGGAGGGGGGCGACGGTGACACCTGCCAGGCTCTGTCCCACCCTGTGCCTGGGAGCACAAGGCTCCTGTTCGGCTAAAGTTTGGACCCGACCTTGAAGGAGTTTCCCAGCGTTCATGATTCCATTCTCTATCCCGGCTTTTCGCATTTGGCACGAACATCTGAGGGCTGGGGAGCAAAGAGCCAGACCCCCCCCAGCCCCCCAAACCCTCGTGGGGTTCCTAGCACGACGCCTCGCCCCGTCCCCCCC
>VZUA01086307.1:0-10165 GCA_013401035.1 Horornis vulcanius
AAGGAGAAAAGATATCATTTGGAAGGACCCTACAATGATGATCTAATCCAACTGCCTGACCACCTCAGGGCCAGCTGTAAGTTGAAGTATCTTATCAAGGACATTATCGAAATGCTTTTTAAATAGGTGATAATAAAAGAAAAATAGGGGAGAAAAGAGAAAAAAATTAATACCTGGCTGTTGTCATAGTACAATGAGAACTACAACAGACAAAACCTGAACTTGGCTGCTGAGAAACAATTTGTTCAACAAATGTGTCTTTTTATCTTCCCCAGTGCATCTGAGGAGCAGATTAAATTTTTACAAAGGTGTGCCATAGTTAAAATTATTTTGCTTTTCCCGTTCCTGAAGTTAATTGAACCAAAAATTGTTTGTGAAGTATCTCATTATAGAGTACTCCAAATTTCTGTCTTGCAATTAGTGAAACAAACCAGTGTTCTATTCCCAGACTGAAAACCCAAAATATTAGAGCATTTCAGTTAGAATTTGAAACTCAAATTCTTAATTGAATTGATCTCAGAAAGAAAATCAATTTGAAAAAAAAAAAAATGGTAAGGATTTCATTACTGTGCCTGGCTTTGGAGAGGTCAAGGATGTTCACACCTTCACCAACAGGTGCTCCACACCAGAAGGAGCTGGAAGAAGGGGATGCTGCTAGAAATCATCCAGAGTGTGCAGCTCTTGTCCTGGGAAGCCACGAGCAGCAGTGGACAAGATAAAAACCCGCCAGCTTCTTACTAGCCCTGAGTGCAGCTCATTTTCTCCTAAGGACCGCAATCTCTGCCAAGAAACTTTTTTCTGTGCTGGAGAAGCATGAAGAACTCGGCAAAGGCCTGGCTCAGGTTATGGATATTATGGGAAAGCAGAGTGATGCCAGGGAAGAGGAGATGGCTTTTTTTGTGTGTGCCACTATTGCTGCTGATTCAAGTTTTCTACACATTTTAGGAAGCAATACTCATTCATTATGGAAAAAAAACCCCAATTCTTAGGGAATTTTACTCATATATGGCAATAATTATTTTCTCTTTTGAAGATGCAGTGATATGAGGAGAGAACTGACAGAAATACCCAACAACCCATAAATGAAAAATAACAACTTGAGCATTTTTTTTCAGACACTGTCATGAGGGGCTGCCCATGGTACCAGGTTGACTCAGTGGAGCTTCAGACCCACGGATGATAAAAGCATGAAGTGAGACAGAAGTCATGCAGCTCTTAATACCTGCTTGTGTTTTAAATTAATTTTAATTTGTAACAGCAATAGTTGTTTTTTTCCAGAACAAATATTCTTGGCTCAGAAGATCACTGTCTTTCCTGTATTTGTGCAGCATCCACTTCCCATTGGCACCTTCCCCACGTTACTAATTTCCCCTTTCCTCCTCCTCTCGCTGTTCCCTCAAGAGCTGGTGTGACAAAGAAGATCTGAGCAAGCCACACTTGAAAAGCAATCAACCAAAATTAGAAGGGCTTTCTTCTAGGCAGTGTTTGGAAAGGCATCACCCCCCTGAGCACATGGCACTGATGTCTGCCTGTGCCCTGCTCTGACATGGCAATGCAGGGGGAGAGGCGCCTGCCGTCACAGCATAATTTGACAACTGAATATTCCGCTTGGAACTCCTTGGTGTGGCTCACATGCCTCCTAAATCTCTCTGCTTGAAGCGTAACATTTTCATGCCCTTCATATCTCTTCCTGTGGGAACTTCTGTTAAGCTTTGGAAAGGGTTTAGGCACACTCACTCCCCTCCAATGGTGGTAGCTGCTTACAACCCTCATAATCAAAATCTTTGCATGAAGTTGTCTGTATTAGGAACATTTCAGATGCTTGTAAGCCACCACTCACGCCCAAACCTCACGTGTAAATTACCCTGACCTGGTGAAGAGCATCCTTTAGACAAAATTTATTCCCTTCAGGCCTGTGGGATCCTGGGCTGGATGGAAGCTGGCAGTGCCAGCACAGGGGTGGCACACATAGTGCAGAGCTCGTGCACCACTTTTGGCATTACATTGCCATGGCAACCTTGATACCTAAAATGCTCCACATTTCTTCTTCTGAAGAGATTCTGCTTCCTGGGACAGAAGACAGCACCCTGGAAATGGGGCTTTGCACCCAGCACCTCCACACCAGTCACCTGCCTTTCCATTTTCTTCCTCGCCCTTTTTTCTTCTTTTTTTTTCTGTACAACCCACAAGTTTTTCCCCTTCTGCCNTCTCCCCGCGCAGGTTTCAGCTCCGTCCCTGCACGGCTATCTCGCACACCCACTGCCACTAGCAGAGCGACAGCCCCTGCCAGGGTCGTAGGTTCAGTCAGATCGAGTGCCCAGACGACACGGCTTCGACGAGGAATGAAAAGGAGGCTTCGGTAAGGTGAACCAGGGAAAGGTTTATTCTTCCAGGACCACCCCACCGGGACAAAAAGCGACCCAACTTTGTCGCAGTGCCTTTTATCCAGGGGAGGGTCTAAGACACAGATACATGATACAGCCAATAGGGAAAGAGGGAGGCAAGTCCAAACTGAACATCCATCATTCTTATAACCAATTATAACAGACCAAGGGGAGGATTCTTGGGGTTCAGCCAGTCACTCGACGCTTTCCCTGGAACCTTCTGGATCCTTGGGAAGGTCCCAGTGTCTGACTGACAGGGGAAGGAGGGCAGGGGATAGGAGAATTGCCAGTGGAGGGAAAAACCTGGAACATACAAACTTAAACATGGAATGGGGTTCTGAAATAGCTTCCCCAGAACACAAATACAACATAATTTGAGGTAGTAAAAATTTCTACACCGCCACAAAGATCTAGTGATCCTGCAAGCAGAGTGGGTGGCCAGGGGTGCTGCTCTGCTGTGACCTTGGCCTCTCCAGCCCTTCATCCTCAGCAAGCACACCCAGCAGAGTGAGTTTTAATGGCACTGTGCAACTCACAGCCACAAAACTAACTGCAGGCACGACCACAGAAACAGACTGACAGTTTTGGAAACTGCTATTAACAATGATTCCACCTCTTTTTTTCTAATGCCAGATGTTATGATCAACTACTGCCACATGCAGTTAGACCCTGGGTCTCTGCCATTCCAGGTGGAAGGTGAGATGGGCTGCAAACCACCAGGGTCTGGTATGGTCAGAGAATCACAGAATGGTTTGAGTTAGAAGGGACCTTAAAGCTCATCTTGTTCCAGCCCACTGCCATGGGCACCTTCCACTGTCCCAGGTTGCTCCAAGCCCTGTCCAACCTGGCCTTGAACACTTGAACACTTCCAGCCACAGCTTCTCTGGGCAACCTGTGCTGGGACCTCACCACCCTCACAGAAAATTGTTTCTTCCTAACATCTAATCTAGGCCTGCCCTCTTTTAGTTTGAAACCATTCCCCTTGCTATATCACCACCTGCCAATGCAAAAAGTTGCTCTCCAAAGCCATGCTGAAGCTTGGCTTTGAACACAGCTGTGCTTTAATTTTTACTACTTTTTTTTCTACAGTTTGAGCTAATATATTAATTTTGGAGCTGAGCGTACCACCTACTGCCAAAAGACATTGCAAATGTGGGATTTCACTGTGAAATATCAGTACAAAAGCACTGCTGCCTTGCTAGTACTTATCAGTGGAAGTACATGGATCATGCAAAAGCCCTTGACATGGTGCTATAACATTGCTCGAGTGAAAATGTATGAGAGCTTTTCATGGATAGGGCTGTCATTTGATTTTTTTTAATTACAACTTAATTTGAAGCCAACAGGAGCCTTGACTGGAAGCTCCTTCCTGCAGAGTCCATTTGTGCTTCAGCAAGAGATGCTGGAAAGGCCATCTTGAAGCTTCCCTAGAAGTGCTGTGGCTTTCCCCCACTGTGTGAAAAGCCATTCCCAAAGAAATGACAGTCATCTCCTCAAGCCTTAGTCTGAAGGTGTATTTATTTGCTCTGAAGCCAGATGTGAAGAACTGTGTCTGGAGAGGAATGTTTTGGAAGGCTGTGTGTGGGATGGAAGGGGCAGTGGGGGATGCCTGCAGGGAGCCTGGTTACATCCTGGTTTGCCTGGATCCCTGCCTTTGAGCTCCTTCCCCTGTTACAGCCCCAGCAATTGCCATTCCTGGCGTGGCGCCTTCCCCTGCCCTCCTTATCTCTTTCCATGATCCCTGCTCTCCCTTCCCTTCCTGCCCTGTAGACCTGCAACTGCTGCTGGAAATAATATATTTTTTAATACCGTTTCTATCTCTCCCCTCAATCCAGCTGGTCCATTGTAGGCAGTTTCCAAGTGTCACTGCTTCTTTCAAATTCACATCCTCCCACAAGATACAGACACATCCAACCCAGCCTGCTCACTCTCTCCTTTGTGCAGGCTTTATATTGCAAGTTATTTAAACTCCCAGCTATTTTCCTGATTAAATAAACCTGGGACCAGTTACTCCAAAGGCATCAGGCTTTTATTAGAAAGCTACATTGCTACCTTGTTGTTTTGATCCCTACTCACCTCTCATCTTCCCACAGACAAAAGCCTCTGAGTTTCTTTATATATAGGTGCATTCATGCTTTTATTGAGCAGGAATCACCTTTGCAATCTCTACCCTGGGATGAGCCTGCTCTGCAGATCATATTTGGTGTTTCACTTGGGTTTGATTTTGTCTCTGCTCTCACAACCCCTGGCTGACGACAAAAGAAGCACTTCAGGATTTGCTCCTGATTTCAGTGATAGGAGTCACTTCCTGGCTGTGCTCTGGGTGTTTGTCTTCCTGTTCCAGCCACATCCAGATCCCAAGGGAGCTGGGAAGAGTGGGAGAAGGCAGCAGGGAATGTCTTCCAAATTAGGATACACAAGGATGGGTGCAGTACAGGAAAAGGCAAAGAGAACTGGAACTGGTTACAGTGCATCAGTTATGACAAAAATAATTGAAAAAAACCCATCTTGCTATAGTTAATGAGTTTTACAACTCAGAACCCAGTGGAGAAACCTGGGCTGTGGATGTAGCCCCTGGCTCTGGAACGCTGCTGGTAATGCAGGGCTGAAGGTCCAGCCTTCAGGCACAAAAATGCAAATGTGGTCCACTTTTGGCTTCCCAGAGGCAGACATCTGCTTTAAAGGGAGTTTAATATAAAATTTTGGAGACACCCTTTTTCCAGACAGAGGATTTACAGCATGGGAAAAAGCAAAAAGAGTTGTGAAGAGGATTATTATTGTTGTTTACTGTTAAAATTATTTACCATTAGTTACACAATTAATAATTGTGGGAATTATTTTTTCCCTTGGTGTTATTTCTTGCAATTTTCACTAAGGATTTTCTCACTCCAGAGCAAGGGAGTGGGTTCTTTTGCAGTCATTCCAAACCAGGGGCACATCTCTGTCTCAGGTCCCTACAGCTGAGGAGATGCAGGTCTGCCATCCAAAACACATCCTGAGCTGCTGGGGTGACAGTGACATGATAACACCATGAAAAGCCTTTACAAAAATGTGCTTTTCTTTTTTCCCATTAATCAGCTCTGTTTGAGTTGGATGTGCCAGCTTTCCTGAGAGGAGTAACCTGCCAGACACCCAAATATTGGCTGTTTAATTCTCCTGAAGTTAATGGAGAGAGTGCCCGTAATTACACGTGGCCTCCTGTAAGTTTTCAGCTTTTGTGATGAAGTAGGAGACAGCATTATGGCACTTACAGCTATTGATTAGTTAAGCTAATGGACTGAGACTGATTGAATCTATTGCCACAGCCAGGGGATTCTGTGTGGTGTTTCCTTTATGAACTCAATAGAAAACACCTCTCAAACTGCAGGGTGAAGAGGTGGGGGGACCAGGGAGGGTCTCACAGTGAGATCTTCATCTCCGTGTGGCCCCACATCCAAATGTCTTTAGACCAAAGCTGCTGTGTTAATCCTTGTCCCTCTGGTGTACTTCCCATCTGGGATCTAATACAGAATTTTTGTGGCCTTGCAGTCATCTGCAAGAGATGGAAATTTTAATAAAGCACAGAAATGTATGAGATACAATATATGCCTGAGGGACACTGAAGGAATGGCCATAAGGGTTCACTGCTCTAACAGAGTTCAGTCCTGGGCTCCCTAGGCAGCTTCCCTTGAACAATCCCACAAAGTCCCTCACATCACACACGTTTGAGGTAATTTCATGCTGATCTTCAGTTTGATAGCCAGTGCTGAAGGCCAAGCTCACCAGGTTCACCACTGCACCTGAATTTCCTGGTCATTACCAGGATACACCAAATCCAGCCTTCAAACTGTTTTGGGCTTCTTGTTGTTGTTGTTTGTGTTTTGGTTTGTTTTTGTTGTTTTTTTTTGTTTTGGTTTTTTTTGTTTTGTTTTGTTTTGTTTTGTTTTTGTTTTTTTGCTAGGCATTCAGCCCAAATTTATCTCCTAAAAGTCTGTACCTCCTGGAGTGCAAAGGGGAAGATAGAAGCCACTTCCCTCAACCCAGCCTAAAGGCTGATCAGCACCTTGTCCATCTGTGGAGACATCAAAGCCACTTTGCTTTGCAGGGCTGCCAACACTGTCCCCACAGGCCACTCAGGCTTCTGGGGACAGCTTTGCTCTGTGCCATTCCCCTGCTCCAAGTGGAGGCACACAGTGAGTGCCAGACAGCATGGAAACTACTACTGTCAACAACTTCCAGGGTTTATTATTAGATTGGGATTTTAGCTGACAACTACACTGAGGCAACCAGTTTGACTTGCACAGCTGCTGGCTTGTTGGTGTGCAATATTTTCATTATGTGCCAAGGGTGGTGTAACTTCAGCACGGTGCAGAACATATGGATTGGAAACTGCCTGGCTCAGTCATTCAATATGTAAGTAAAAACCCCAAAGACTTCAAAATAAAGACTACTCATAGTCAGAAAGATGAATTTCCAAGCCCAGGAAAAAAATATTAGGGACATAGCACAGCAATTACCCATTTGTGTCAAAAGGATGTTTACAAAGAATGAGCAATTATTTAATGGATGGACTAGAGTGTCCAATAAGTTGTTTAGAAGTGCTATAATTATCTATATGCAATAACAGTCAAGTCACATGCTTATAACATCCCTCAACCGTTTAACAAGACATCAATCAGTCAAACAAAGTGCAGTCCTGATACGAATAGAGAACATCAGATCCAAGGCCCCCAGGCTCCATTGCCTGTCCGTGTTTGGGGATGTTTGTGGTGCTGGGGGCATCAGCCTCTCTCCTGCTGCAACTCTGGGTGGACACAAGTGTCCCACAGGTCCCATGGCAGCGCCCTGAGAATGTCTCTGCTGTCCCCAGGCACCCTGAGCAGCCCATGGCATGTGCAAGGCCACCCTGCAGCCTCCCTGGTCACTTCCCAGGAGACACAGCTTGGTCACCTGCCCCTCCAGGAGCTGCTGGGGCTCAAAGACAACCCATCACAATAAAAGAACTATAATGAAAACTGATTTTGTGATGCTTTGCTGTTCCCTGCAGGTGGGATTGTCGCCGTCCTTCAGCAGGGCAATGCTGACCTCTGCTGCTGGAAACCGAAATTATGGGAAACTACCTGCGACAGCACCGACAGGGCCAGGAGGCATTGATGGAGTGGGTACAACCCCACCCAGGGGTAACCTTCGGGTCTGTACCTCCAGGATTGCAAACGAGAGGCTATAAACTCCAACCGGGTTAAGAGCTGGAGCCAATCCTTTCCTGAAGGCTTGGCAGAGACAGGGACAGTGACCCCACACCTGGAATCCAGAGCTGATGTGTCCACCCCAACCAGCACAGGGGATCTTACAGTTCTGGCTGCAGAAACTTCATCAGTGCTTTGCTCTGCTGGCTGGGAAGCACGTGGAGAGAGGAAGTCACAGAGACAGAAGTGATCCTTTAGTTTCTCAGGCAGCAATCAGGATTTTCACATTTACAAAAAATATTAGCTTGCTAAAACATAGTTATAAAAATCGAGGTTATTCCTCTAAATTATACCTGGGATCCAGCAACAAGGAGTGCTCAGAGAAGACCAGACCTGGAGGCATTTCCTAGGGTCCTCCTCAAGGGTCAGTCACACAGCTTAATATTCCCATTAACCATCCTGGCAGAAAAGGAAGATTGTGGTGATAAAAATGTGCTCAGGTCCCAAACCTGGGGGGTGCCTTCAGTACAGAGGAGAATTGGGATATGACACTGAGAAGAATGGATGTCCTTGAGAGCTGAAAGTACAGTCTGGGATGGCACAGGGGAACAGGTGAGGGACTGCTCTGCTCCAGCATGAGATGGGGCTGTGGTGCCAGTGATACAACCAGGTGAAAAAGGCAAGGGGAATGCTAAGATATATCAGTTGGTAGAGGTACTTCCCATGGAGACAGGAAGGGTGTAGTAATTTCTGAGTTATTTGAGAGCAATTTAGCCAACCTGGCTTACAGAGGAGCTTTCCCACAGATACTGACACCAGCATGACCCTCCCCCAGGCACTGTGAGTGTTCCCAAGATTTCCCGCCTCAAGTTATTCCTCCTGCAGTCCTGAAGGTCTCCCTTGAGCTTGTTATGATGGACACAACAAACAGGGTTGAACCCATAATGGCTTTGTACTCTGGTTTTACACAATTCATGGAAAATGCAGTGCCCAGCCTAGCAAGACCTTTTGTAAGGGCTCAGGGTAAAAAGTTAATGGAAGCAGCTCTCTCCTGCTTTCCTTGAAGGGAAAATTTAGAGGAGCTCTGCAGCCTCCCAGGCAGTCTCAGAGACCCATCCTGAGCTCCAGTTAGAGAATAAGGGATTAAGATGGGGGTAGATGTTTTTGGATTCAGATCCACCAAATTTGGCAGGAAGAGAGATGTCAAAGGTCCAGGGAAGGGATAACTGAAGCAGTGACACTACAAACCTATTGCAACTCTGACAATTTCTCATCTGCTGATTACAGCTGCCATAAGAAACACTGAGGGCCTTTAGCTAGAAAAATGTTGTAATCACACCCAAAACTGAAAACTTTCCATTGGTTACTGACTGCTGCACTGCACAGGTGACACAGAGCAAGGCATTTGCAGTTCCTGAGCAGCCAAGGTGTAAAGGCAAAGCTCATAAGCTCATGTGTTAACTCAAAAACCATTGGGGACAGTTTGCCATCAGTCAGGTCTGCTGGTATCTGCATAAGGTGTTTTATTTATTGCTGCTGCTAATCCACAGCTGGGCAAACAGAGACACATGGGAGTCAAGTGAGTGACTCCTGCAGGGAAAAGGAAGAGTCAGGGGCTCAGCAAATGGTCACCAGCTCTCCAGCACACAGCCAAAGCCAGCAGCACTCCACCCTGAGTGAGCTCTGGCTGAAGGGTGAGCCTGTAACCCTCTGCTGCTCCTCGTCAGAGGCAGAATTGTGTGTGTTTGTGGTCAAGGTGGTCTATCCTGGGACGTGTATTTCTTAGTCATTGTCACAAGGGCTAATTTATCTTTGGTAATTAGTTTCTGTGCCTTGGAGCAGTGAAGCACAAATAAGCATTTAACATTGATCTATTGCAGCACTTCCCTGGATAAATAGATGGCTCTGGCGTTGGCTGGTGCTGATGCATCAGTGTCTTTTACGATCAGAGGAGTCACTCAAGCATCAGCTCAGCCACGAGCCAAAAAGCATGTCTGAGCTTTTAAACCCAGCTCAGGGAATGTGTCTTCTCTGACCTGCTTGTACTCTGGAAGACAAGAGCAGCATATCCCCCTGCCTGCTCTGAGGCACAACCCAAAGTGCCCTAAAGAGGAGATCAAATCAAAGAACACAGAAAACTGGGGACAGCAGAAATGTCCTGCTCTGTTTTGAACCTCATGATGGCTGAGGTTCAGTTCTCACTACACCACCTGCACGTCCAGCTCAGGACCACAGTCCACACTAATTAACCTGCTGCCAGTTTTCAGGCAACTACATGTGATTATACATGTTTTTCACATTTAGATGAGCACCCACTCTAATCCAAGCTCATCCATGGGACCATCAGGCAAAAAAAAGAAAAAACATATTGGCTAGTTTAGCCCCAGGGCTAAATGTCTGGCAAAAAATGAGCAAAGAAACTGTGTTTTTGTTAAAAGAAACTATACCAAGACACTAATTGAAAAGAATGGATGTAGTAGTTTTTAGTCTACATGGAATAGAAACAGAAATAATAACTAAGAAAAGCATTATTATACATTAAGTATACTTAGTAGACTGGTGGACCACAAAATACCCATTAATCTAGCAATAAATTATAGACAGTAAAATCTGTTA
>VZUA01086309.1:8023-19065 GCA_013401035.1 Horornis vulcanius
GGGGTTCATTTTTTGTTACTAGGCTGTGAGACATTGACCTTGATTCTTGTTTTGAAGATCGGTATGGAAACACTGCAGAGGAAATATCCTCACATGCTTGGATGAAGATACTGTAAAGCCTTCACTGCATTGCAGTTTGGGTTGGCAGGAGCAGAAAAAGTGTATCCAGGCTCTCATACCTGCTTTTAGACATCTTGTCATAGTTTCTCTTCTCTGCCCATCTGCCAAGATAGTTTCCCATGTTTCTGGTGCCACCCACCCAGGAAAGATTTGCTGATTTTATATTCCAACAACATGCCCCATTCAGCAAGCATGTGTAGAAAGCAATTTCTTTTCTTTAAAGGACAGAGTGAGTGCCAGGAATATCTCTGTCTTCTGGAATAAGTTTCATGGAGTTTTAGGTACTTGGTAGGCTGGCTTCAACTTCTAGCTTTTTAAGCTGAACTGTAGCACAGGGCCAGCATGCAATATACATGTTTATCTCATGTTATCTACTCAAAATCACCTGCTGAGATAGTGCCACACTCGCCTGGGTTTCTCATCATCAGTTATTCACTAGGGTTGGCACAGTTCTCAGCTCAACCACCCTCTCCTTTGCACCTCTTCCAGGCAATACCTCACTTCTGAGCAGGACTTGGTTAGCGAGACAGAGAGGAAGGAGATGAGGAATGATAAGCTGAAAAAACTATATACTGGAAAAAATGGGGAGTAGTACACTGAGATGGAGTATGGAGAAGTCAGAGTTCAGTGGAAAGGAAAATAAGATTTTAGCAAAGAGCCATCAGCAAAAAGGAAATACATTTTAAAAGCTTAAATAAGAAGAAAAAAGGCAACAAGCTGTGTATTTGATCTTGCAAACATAAAATGTCCGGGTCTTCTCTGAATGTTTTCTTGAAACCCACCAAGATTATATTTTAAATGTGTGAGAAAAAGTAAATATAGAAATGCAAATCAGGCCTGACAGATTAACCAAACAATCAGTTTTTTTGAAAAGCAGAAGGAGGACGACAGTTTAGCAGTTTATTTTGAGAGCTGAGTAGGATGGCATATTTTTACATTAAACAATATTCACTTTAGTTTTCTTGTGTTTATTTTTGTCTGAACATATCCTTACAATTCTCCACCACTCAGTTAACAGTCCTACATTTGCCTGAATTAATAGGATAAATGTTGCCAGTTTGTTAGAACAGATAATGATAAATGACTTGAATACATTAAATGTGTTTGGGACATATTTAATCCATAAGCTTGACGTTAAAAGCGCCAACATTATCTTATAAAATTTTACTATCAACATGATCTGGGAAGCATTCTTGTGGTAGTCTCCTACATCTTCTCATTTATGCTGACATAAAACACTGGCTGTGTTGAAATATCAGCTCACATAGAGCTGTGAGGAACTGTTAGTTGTGCACTCACACATAAAAATGCTAAATAATCATTAGAAGAAGGCAAGCTCTGGCTCCTGGAGTGGGATCACAGCAGTAGGAGACAGAGAGTCTTTAAAAGCCTGGAGTGCTGTGGTTGAGGGTCCTGAGAACACTTGGGATGCACTCAGGGGTTTTGCTGATTTGGTGCCAGAGGTAGGAAGGCATATTGGGATGTGATGCTTTCAGGAAAGCTATGCTTCCTCCACGAATGCTGTGTTGGGATCCAGAGGCTGTTGGTAATTTTTGCTTTTAAAGAAGTAGTTCTCTATTGAGCAGAAGCAAATTTTGACTGTAGGAGGAGGTGGTGCAGGAGGGAACTCAACTTGCTAGCCTGCGGTAGTGTCAGGATCACTCAGGTACCCTGGATCAGCTGGGGTTGGTGTGCCCTGCTCTTATCTTTTGGTTATTTTACTTTTTTTTTTTTTTTTTTNATGACTTTAAATGCATAAACTCTCCTGGTATGAAAGACAAAGTGCTGCCTCCAGCTCAAACAGCAGCCTTTAAGAGATGTCCTCTCATGTAGACTTTAGCCACTTAGAATGTCTGGCATGTCTAGATTGCTTAAGACAGATGATTCCTTTGCCTGAGTGCAAGTTTGGAGGTATCTCATAGGAACTCACCTTGCATTTTTAACAGCAAGAAAAAAAATATCTTCTTTATTACATGTGCCTAGATCAGGGTTTGGTTTTTTTTTTCAATTTACTTCCTGATGAACTCTAAGCATCTTTTAAAAACAAAGAGAAAAAAGAATGTGTTATGAAATAAGAAAAAAAATCCTTGCTTTTCTCATAACATTACTAGCTAGGCATGTAATGGGGAATTTCTTGTGAAAGTCATAGTAGTTTCTGACTGAATTTTACAGTTTTTTTCTAATGCCTAATCTCCTGCAGCCACATGGAAAAAAATAAATCCAGGAAAATTGAAGTCTCTGAAATAAATCAAAATCAAAATCTGTGTTGCCTTAAGGGCATGAGAATAGATGGCAAATTGATAAGGTACATGGGTAAGAAAAACATACTTTTTGCCTCAAAAGCCAGATCATCTCTTTTCCAATTTCAACAAGAGGAATTTTATTTCTTGTTAACTGTATATAATTAATGAGTATATATGTAAGGCTGATTGACCCAAACCAAGATCAGTTTACTTAAATGTAGCTTTAGTCAAGACTAAATAATACGTATCAGAACTGCTTTCTAATTGTGCAAATCCTGCTGTGTTTATGTTTTTGTTTTTGTGGTTTTTATTAGCATACATAGATGCTGTACATTTACTTAAGACTGGTGTGTATCTTTGCATGAAGAACACATCTGGTTTCCTCTACCACCAAAAATGTAAAATGTGCTAGCAAAATGTATAATGTTATGGCTGAGAATTTAAAGGCTTTAAAGTGAGGAAATTAAGAAAAAAACATATGCCCTCAGAGAAGTGATGACTTTTAAGACTCAGTCGTGCTGGACCATGAAGTCTTTAGGGGAGAGGTAATGTTAATTTATATGATTATACAGTGCTGAGTGCACTGTTGGTGTTCTATAAGTAAACAGAAAAAAAAAACAAAAAAACAAAAAAACAAGTATGTTAGAATGGTGATTTTGGCAGGTTTTTTTCAAATGTCTGCATTTGAATGATTAAAAAACCCAGTCAGCCTCAGGATCTTTGTTCAGTTTATGTATTAATTAGATCTGTGTTACAATCAAAACAAAAAATAACCCAGCCAAGGTGATTTGGAACTCGAGTGTTTTCCCAAGACTGCAGGGGTACAATGGTGTGTGGGTCTGTTCCACTCACACACTCCTCAATTATGTGTGTGTGCCCTCCACTTCACAGCACTACAATGTTTTCATGGCAAACATTGCTACATCTGAGCTGATATCCCCAGAGTTTTTAGAGTTACCAGGCTTGTAAAATAAAACTTGGGTAATGTTTAGCTTTAATGAGTTCTGTAACTGTCCTGTCATGCCCCCAAGTGTGTATGGCTGCCTTGCAGAGGCTCCTTGATAGCCACCAGATTTAGTTTTTCTTTTAAGAAGGGAGGCTGCTGCAGAAGTACATCAAAGGCAGAATAGGAACTGTATGTGGCAGCTATTTAAGTAGAGCTCATACTGCAGAAATAGAGACCTGCTTTGTTTTGCAAATTTGATAAAGATGCCTTAAAATCAAGGGCTTGAAAGGGCAGCTCATTACCCTGCACGATAAAGGGAGGGAGAGAGGGAGGGAGAGCTGCCCTTGCTCATGAGTTGAGCCAGTCCTTGTGTGACTTTGAGGAGAAGATGACTCATGAACCCCTGGCATGGTGCCCAGCCAGGCTCTTGTCTGTCTGTCCTCCTTAGCACTAAACCAGAACCTGACTTCTGTGGTAAAAAAAGCTTTCCCAGGTAATCAATTTCCAACATAGTCAGTGGTAGGGTCTTCAGAAGTGACAGAGATGTCCCTGTGTAAGGAAGTGGCTTTGGCTTTGAGGTGTGGAGAAGGATCTCTGTGCACAAGAGGAACTGACTTTTCAAAGGACAGCTGCTCTTCCAGTGGGAAGTTTTCATCACATCTTTGTGAATGAATGCAGAGGAAATTTATTTCAAACCCTCCTTGGAATCCCTCGTCAAGATGCTGTAGAGAGCTCTGTGACCAGTTAAAAGAAGGTAAAGTCTCTAATGAAGGGAGAGAGAAGTTTAGAAAAAAAGTTCTGCCTATTATGAATAATAGGCTTCTGAGGAAGCTACTTATCCAAGGAAAGATCTGTGCAGTAAATTGCAAGTGACTTTTATCTATGGCCCACTAAACCAGAAATTAAAAGTTCGGGATATAATGAAAGCTGAGGAGAAAAGAAATTAAATATGTCTGAAGATTTGAGAAAATGATGTGTATTAAAACTAGATAAAACTAGTGTAACACAGACCATAAATTCATTATGTAATTTTATCTTCAAGTCCTTTTGACTGAACTGTAACATATAAGTCAGGAAGGCATCAAGTCTTAGTGTAATATCTTCAAGTGGTCCACTGCATCTCTGAAAAATTTGTCCACATGGCTAATTCCAGAATTAATTATATTGCTTTTGAATAAGCTTTCAAATAGCTGAGGAACTCATGTGAGCAGAAATTATACAGCAGAAACTGAAACTAGTTAAATGAGCTATAAAATACTGAATCACATAGGAGCAGGCCACCTTTTATTTGGCTTCACACCTCTGAATGCTTAATTGGTTTGGTTTTACTTGCTATTAGTGCAGTGGGTAAGGCATTGCTTTGATGGCAGTAATTGCCCACTGCCCTGCTAACCATCAACATTGTGTATGAGGCACTCTGTTGGACAGAGTGATGTAAAAGCTCTTTTGGTGATGAGTTTTCAAAGTCTGATTGCATTTCTTTGTGTGAATGTCACTCATGAGATGCTGCTTTGGGCATCTCTTCCCACCCCTCAGGCAACAGCTCCTTCTGCTGTCACAGGATAAATGGGTGCAACCTGTGCAAAAGTGTCCATGCAGTGGTTTGTATCTATAAAAGAAGCTTTCAATTAATCTTGTAAGATAAAAAGCCGTCTGGCCTACAGTTCTGAAACTTTCTATTAACTCTGTGTAGGATTCCCTGTTAGACAAAACAGCTGTGGGGCTTGAGAGCTCAGCCAACATCTGCTGAAATACCAGCTTGATGCGCCAGTTTACTTTTGCACAGCACAAGGCTCAATGAAGTTTGGATCTGGGACCAGATAAAGGATAACAAGTATTAACTACAAGGCAGGAGATTCTTCTGTGAGGCAGCTCAAATTTTTAGCTCAGATTAATTTCTCTCAGTCTGGAATGACATGCTTTTCCCTGTTTTTTTTTTTTTTCCTTTGAAAATCTTTGTCTTCTTCAAACAGTTCAATGTCAACTGTGAGATTGCAAAGCCTTTTGGTTTCAGTGCTCAAAACTGCAGCTGTCCTTTAAAAAGTCAATATTTCTACATTCACAGTAAAATACACCATTCCACATTACTGCTCATGTGCTCCTCAAGGGCTGCCTTAAATTAATTGAGGGTTTTGGGGTTTTTTTTCCCTTTGCTTTATTTTGGTGCAGTGAACAATTTGGTACATTCAGGTATCTTACATAACCAGCAGCACGATGAGTCATCTTTTGAGAGCGACTATTGACTGAACTGGCATGAGTTCAGACGGTGAAAAATGTGCAGTTAGAAAGTGCTTTAAAAAGACAATCTGAATCCCCCAACCATTTCTTTTCACACTATATGTTACCATAGGAGATGTTTTTGCTGTAGGGCAAAAGCCTGTGTAAGAGTGATCTCCATTGTTCTTCAGCACATAGATGTGACTCCTGTCAAATAAAATGATCACAAAAAAACCAAAGCTTTTCATAAGGAAATCCCACTGAGACGAGGACATGCTGACTCTGTCCCTGCCCAGACACAGTTTTGGGTGGAGCCCACAGTATATATGTGGAACCCACTCCCTCCTGGTCATCCTGGGAATAGCCACAAGGGGTTCTTGGGGTCAGAGCAAAACTGAAGGCTGCTTGCAATGTGTAGGAAGCAGGAGATTTGGCAGATCACAAGCTCTGTATATCCTGTTCTATAAATGAGTTCTCTTTGTACAGAGCGAAGTTTGCCCAAATTGACATAAGAGCACATCTCTCATCTTACTTTCTCCAACTCCCTTTTAAAGGGTACGTGGATAACTACTTTAATGTCATTCAAACTTTCTTGTGACCATCTGTGGTCTGCCACCTCTAGGTGAGAAAATTCTTCCTGCCCTCTTTTGGAAAGTTCCTGTCACTGACATGACAAGGTCTAGAATTGTCTTCAACTAGTCACTTCCTAACTGGTTCTTGTGCAGTATTTCAGTTGCACTAATAATTTTGAGCTCAAATTTCATAAAGAGTGGTGGTTGTGAACATTATAAATTAATAGATGCATTCTTAAGTTGAAAATAACTTACTCTGTCTTTTCTTGCTTGGTAATTGAAATCATATCTAGAAATTTACTCCAGCACTTTATTCAGAAAAAGGCCCTCAATTCTGCTATTCAGTTACATCCATGCACAACAGACAGCATGCAGTGTGAGGCAGAAGATCAGCTTGGAGAATGCTATTTCATTGCTGTTCTGTGAAGAAAGTCAGTTTTACTCTTGTATAAGTAACAATTTTAAGTATTCCTGAGGCTGATACTTACGGTACTAAAGGACTAGAAATTTTGCAGTTGCTTTTACTGGATGCAAATGTAGACTTCGTGCAGACTTAAGCCCTCTGTCACCACAAACAAAAAGCCCTCTGGTCTTATTACAGTGATTTTCAGCTCTCAGGATGAAGCTTTTCTGGGTCTTCACTACTCACGTGGAATGATTTCATCATGGTGGTGAAAGGGGTAGCAGATAATTTGTGTTCCAGCTCTTCCTTGAGACTGTTTTGATGACTGTGAGGATGTTCGAGATCTGGCTCCCCGGTACCGACGGATCCAGGGTTAAACCACTTCCAGCAGTGCTGCTGCAAGGACTGGGATCTGCCTGCCCTGGGTGCTGGGTGCCCCGAGGCTGCAGGGGGAAGCTTTGTTAGGTAACACAGATTCTATACACAATTTCTCAGAGCTTCTCTTACCGCCGATGCACTGCTCCATTTATGCAGCATCTGCTGACAGAAACCTGAGTGGGAGGTGGTATAGTTTGTGTTATTTTCCCTAGAAATAGAAGATACTTGTGCTGAATAAGAGGCAGAGTTACTGCACAGCTTCAAAAAAAAGTTTCTTTTTTAAGCATTTATTTTTCATCTTGGATATTTTTTTTTTGCCCTTGCCCCCCTCTGTGGGTAAGGAGGGGAAGCTTGACAAACTGTGTTTTGTGCCCATTGATAAACGTAATGAGATTTGAGTGTCAACATTAAAATGTTCCATGTCATCAGCTCTGTGAAACTGCAGTGAAATATGGAAGCGAAGGAGAAAAAACTCTGTTTTCAGCCTGGCTGTGTCCCCTGCTAGGGTGCTGTAAGGAATGTTGATAAACACTGGGAAGGGCTGAGAGGTGGCAGAGGCAGGTGAGGAGCCAGTGGCTTCTGAGGGACCACAGAAAGCTGCCACTGCATCTCCTCCTGCATCTGAGTGCCAGAGGCTCCTAGTTAGGGGAAGCCTTTACAACTCCTCTGTTTTTGCATTCCCTGGATCAAGAAAATAAGCGATGCAATGGAAATTTTTAGTAAACATTTCTAGTAGGAATAATATTTTACATCTCCCTCTGCTGAGTAAGTGCTGTTAGCTCAAATTGTTCATTACCAAGAAAAGTCTTCTGTAATTCATCTCTAGCAGTACTCCAGGTAGAGGTGATTTATATTTTTTTGTTACCTGGCATGGCTGTGCTGTCACTGCTGCTGCTGCTTGGGCTAATAGACATAACTGCTGCCGTGGACGTCGCGCCTAGAATAAAAGCGGGGTCAAGGTGGAGAGGTGAAAAGAATCGTGAGTAACCCGGGCTTTTCCTTCTCTTCTTCTCAGCTCTCTGTTTGAAGAAATGTGTCAGGCCTCATTTCACCCTGTAATTCTTCCTCTCTGTGAGACTGTTCTCTAATTGCAGCCTTAAGGCCATGTAATTTAAGTATTTAAATATGCATGTGGAAGGCACGGGCCACACCTTCCGAGCTCCACACATCTGCAGTACAGTCCTGTGTCTCCGAACTGCCTGTGCTGATTAACTCCTCTCTTTCCAGGGACCTGGGAGAAGTCCAGGCTGCACCTTTTCTATTTATAGTCTTAGCATTTTGCATGCTATTTCAAATTTTAGATTTGATAAAGGCAGCAAATCTCACAGGTCTGCAGTTTGTGTGGAAGAAGCTTGTAACCCCAGTTGATCATAATAGTTAATTTTATGGATATAAATGCATAGCTGCACTTTCAAATCTGCAGATTTAGGTAAGGGGATGCAAGGTAGAACTGCAGCTTGTGAAGGGTTTATCAGTGCTGTACTTATAAAGAGAAAAGAACATTTACTATTAGAAAAGGAAAGTAGATGAGTCATCATAATATTTGAGTGAGACTTCCTACTGCATGCACAGCTGCTTGACTGAAATAACCAGATGATTATTTCCATTTAAAGGACAACTCAGTTCTTGCTGACATTATTCCTTATTCCTGTCCAGCTATTTATAAACAAGAATGCCCATGATGGGCAGCATAATATTATCATAATGCCTGTTAATGTTTGCTGTGGTTTTGTTTTGAGATTTTTGGTTGTTGTTTTTTTTTTTTTAGAAACACTTAGATAAATAGAAGAGAGAAAGAATATTGAAAATAGAATGAAGGTTTTCTGTTTAATTCAGCTAAATGTGATGTGGTAGCTTGGAAAACATATGTGATGAAAGTCCCTAAAATAACCAGAACTTGGAGGACTGGCTGTTGGTATCCTTGGAGTGGGTATTATTTTGTCAGTCCTCTTACCTGGAACCTGATCTGCAGCTTGAGCATTTTTTTTTTTCTTAAGGCATGAACATGATGTCAATAAATCTGCTGCTTCTGTCAGTCCCCATATCAGTAGCATTAAGGCAAGAGGTGATGAACCCAGTGGAATTGAGAAGTGCCTTGTCCACTCACAGGCACTTTACATCTAAAGCCCACACTGCCCAAACTAGCAGGGCACGAATGTGTGCATAAGGGATGCAAAAAATAGCAACCCACAGCTTATACATATTTGAACATATGAACTAGTTACGACTGAAACAGCCCTTTATTTTAATTGTTTTGGAAAGTGAGGCACAACTGAAATATGTTGAATGAAATTTTTCCACAGTATGTTTCTGTCTCAGTAAAAAGTGCTTCTAAAGTGAGTATCTGTACATCTGTTATGAAAAGTGCCACATCCTAGAGTAAAAATACTGTACATTCAGTTTTGATTAATTGACTTACAGGTGCTTGAAAATTTCTGATTCTGAATATTCAGTCTGATTTTTTTGTCTATGAAGAATTGAAATAGATGGTGATACAGATATTAATGTCTCACAAAAGCATCAATAAAGTTAATCAGCTTGGGATGTCATTTAGCCATGATAAGTAAATTATGCAAATATTCAGAAGTTTAAGACCATCAACTGTTTGAAAATTGTTTTACAACTACAATACTTCATTTAAAGTCACCTGTATTAACTTTTTGACCTTATTGATTCAAATTACTTGCTTTCTTCTCTCAGGACAGGGTGCTCTCAAGCCAGAACATTAGCACATTGCTGTATTTGGTTAAAGGAAAAAATAGGCTGTAAATTAGTTTTTACAGCACCTTCAGATTGTGTTACTTGATTGCTTAGAGCGATCAGTTGTTGAATGTGTTATAAGTTATGGATCTGAATTCACTGTCCTTGAAATTAAGAAAAGATGTCTGGAGTAGACTTTAACGTTTCTTTTAATGAAATTTTAGCAGCAGACACACTAAGAACGAGAACATTTTACAGGAATGTAAAATGCTTTATAGTATTTGGCTTTGCTACCCATGATGTCAAAATTTCTCTGGTAGTGGGGGTGCAGATTATCATGCAGAGCTGCATCCTCTGAGCAGTAGAAAGCACATTTCTGACAGAAAATGTGTTGTGTAATCATAGTTGATGGATTACTTGTTGATTGTGTCAGTTGACATTGCATTCTTTTGCTGGTTCATTTTTGCACATCAAAGTTAAAACTCAAAGGAAAAAAACTATTCTGAAAAGGCTTGTGATTGTGTGATATATGTTTCTATTTAACTGGGTTACACTTAAATTCCATAACTAAAACCAGAAAGTATGAGATTATGTGAAAGAGGACATGGCTGGTTTCTGCATCTCATAACTGAAATTTTCACTAAAGCATTCAGATACAGAAGTTTAGCAATGCTTTAAAAGTAATTTATATTTACAATATAAAGAGATTTCAAAATATGTTTGCTACAAGTGATCCTTTAGATGAAAGAATAGCCTTTCTTTAGGTTCTCTGTAATGCTTCTCCAAAAAAGATCATTGTATATTAAGAAGTTGTCCAGAAAAGCTGTTGTGATCCAATTTTAGTCATTCTTCTCAAGGTCCAGCAAGGACCACCACAAAACTTTAATTTTTATGGTTGGCATTTGCTTTATCTGAGCTTACACCTCATTGGATGAAGTTTTATTCTTTACTTTTCCATAGGGGATCTTGGAACTGGGAAATCTGTAGCCTGGTTCTGCTCCATTGCAGCTCAAGTGAGTGAAGTGGGGAGAATGGAGATAAGTGTTACTTTCTGACAAATAGAATTGCAACAAAAAATAGTATGGAAGGAAAATAAAGGGATTTATTCCCATATGAATCTGTAGTTTTCATTATAGCAGCATTTGGGTAGCATGGGGGGTAACAACATATATCTTGGAGGCAAGGTTAAACTATTTAAATATGTAAAAAAATAGCTTTGCTTAATTGCTTATGCAATGATGTCTTCTTCTGGCACATTATTACTTTTATGTCTTCATGTTCAAGAAAGCCAACAATTATTTGAATGCCTGTCCATTCTGATTTACATTATGATAATTAGAAATGATACAAAGAAATCTCATGGTTTGATACTGAAATGGCAATCTATTAAAACTGTCTTACCATCTCTCAGAAAACTGTATTATAGAGCAATATCCTGGTTATTATTAACTGTTATATACTGC